>JAJEJH010001001.1:0-55951 GCA_026122585.1 Anacardium occidentale
AACCACTAGTACTAGTTGTGCCTGCCCTGAACTCTGACCTCGCTGATACTCAGACTCTGGCACCTGACAATACTCTGGTGCCTGAGCATATACTGGTGCTTGAAACTCCTCTGGCCTCTGCTCATAATACTCTCGGCCTCGCCCCTGACGGGCTCTGCCTCTGACAGGCTCTTGAGTCTCAGCCCTCTCTAGAGGCTGTCGTTCTTCTCTCAATACGTCTCTGACAATATCTCTGACATCCTCTGGTCTAAGAGATGCTCTGGAGTGCTGGGACCGCCTAAGGTCACTAGTGCTCATGGGTCTAATGGAAGCACTACTCTGCTCACTCATATCTCTATCTCTATGAGATCTCCTATCTAGAAAATCACAGCACAGAGGATAAATATCATACATAAAGTGAAATTCTTACTGAAATACTTACGCTGGGAGGAAGCGAGCGACGACTGCTGGGATAGGCTAGCTCTCGGCTCATACAAATTATACAAATAATGCATGCGAAAACTCATTTTTCTGAAAATGATTTTCAAAATCTGCTAAATGGCTCAAAGCAATCCTCTGATACCAAACACTGTAGCGACCACCGCCCCAGGTAACTGTGCGCTGCAGAAAAATACTAAATATAATAATAAAATATGCCTGAGACGGGGACCTCTATAGAAGAAAGCTGCTGCTGTTGTGGCTATCTGAAAAATTTCTTTATAAAAAGAAACTGTGAATATATATATTCAGTATTCAAAGTATACTGTAATGTAAGCGTGAAAACCCAGGTTGCTCATGTATAGAAAATAAACTGGTCATACAGTGTACTAGGGTATAATACATACACATATATATACATGAGAAACTAAAGCATGAGAGCCAACATGCTATCTGCTGCTGCCGAGCCATATCCCCAAAACCTCGCAGCTGTCTCGCTCCAGCTGAACCACGAACTACTGACTTACAAAAGGAAACAGGGAGGGGAGTGAGTGACAAAGTCACTCAGCAAGCGTTTCCAAACACTACACTCGCAGGTCAAACAATCACTGACTAGGTGACTCGTCAGGTAGGAGATTCTGCTAGACAGTTTTCTTACTGAATTCTGTTATATTTCTGTTCTGATCTGTTCCATTACGGTTCTGTTTTTGTTCTGATACTGTACATGACATGAAATGTATACGCTGATGTCATGTATATATTGAAAACTGTAAAACTCACCCTCAGGCTTGTTTTTCTAAAAAACTGTCTTTCCTGAAAACTCTTTCTGATAATAAAACTGTGATCCGAAGATCCTAGAAATATACATATAGTATATACTGAAATCTGTATCAGAAAGTACTGAAAATCTCTGAAATATCTGAAAATATCTGCTGTGCTTGCCAGACTGATGAATACAGGGATTCAGCACCCTGGCCTTGTGAGTTCAAGGTCCTAATGAATCTACTGATGCACAACCAGCACTCTCTCTAACGAGCTTGGTCAGTGACCATGTCCTCTCTAGCGGACGCTGGTTTCCCTCTCTAGCGGGTGTGCGAACTCACAGGCGCCCCCTCGTATTCACCCCTATCTGATATATGAAAATCATATATGTATATTTGAAAATCATGCTGTTAGATCCTTGGATCCAGTCTGAAAATTTCTGATATGGCATGTCGTGCTAATGCTGATAATCATGCATGAAATGATGATTAATTAGCTTATTACTGAGTTCTGTGTGCTTAGAAATGGCTTAGAGTGGCTTAATTCTCTTTTTAATATTTTTTTTGATTTTCTGAAGGTGCATGGGCGTGTGTTCTGGCGTGCACGGGGGTGCGGCAAGACACACGGGACCGTGTGCTGGCCGTGTCCTTGGGCGTGCAAGGTTTTGGAATAATTTCATGAAAACTTGGCTGGACACACGGGCGTGCATACTGAGGCACACGAGCGGGTATTGCACTGCACGGGCGTGTGGCTGCCTTCTCCTTCTTCCCGTGTTCAGCATACACGGGCGTGTGGAATTAGGGGAAAACACACGGGCGTGTGTACTCGGGCACACGGGCGTGTGTACTCGGGCACACGGGCGTGTGTCTGGGTTTCTACACGCACACGGCCAGCCTACACGGCCGTGACTCATGCAGAATTGAGGCCACACGAGTGTGCATCAGGGACGCACGGTCATGTGCTCAACCCAATTTCTGTAGATGGGGTCTAAAAATCCAGAAATTCCTACACCAACTCATCCACACTTCAAATCAACACACATACAAGCTCAAAACTGCTACTAGCATGCCTATAATCATCATATCATCATCTCAAACACGCCAATCATCATAAATAAAGCATATATCTCATGCATATAAATATATACGCATATAAACATGGAAACCACTCAATCATCCAATCATGCATCATGTCAAGCTCAAGCATGCTGGAAATATCTCATACAAGCACACATAAAGTTCTCATAAGCTGGAAATAGCCAAACAGGCTCTGAACAAGCGAAAGAGGTAAGGAAAACACTTACCTCGTGCCATGGAAGCTCTATTTCTCTCTCTGGAAGACTCTGGATCTCTAATCTGAAGCTGAGCTGCTGGGGGATCTCTCTCTGAAACTCTAGGGTTCACTGGAGCTGAGAGGAAGAAGAAGAGAAACAAGGGAAATAAGCTGGGAGCTGGGAACTGCGCAACTGGAAAGAAATAAAACTAATAAAGCTGGCTGATGCAAGACACACGGTCGTGTGTCCTAGCCACATGTTCATGTGTGCGATGGAAAATAGCCATTTCCACCCACCTTTGCGCAAGAACTACAACTAAGCCCCGAAAGACTTCTAAAATAACTCTTCTACCCCCCAAACTTTCCTAAAATGGCAATTCTACCCCTTGGGTCATTACACATGATTTCAGCATACCATGATACATAGTACATGACATGGCAGAACATACAAATAGTAAGACCAGAAACAGGTAAGAATAGAAATAAAAGAAAGATAAAGCTGCACGATATATGTCAGAAATAAAGAAATAAAAGAATTCAGCTAATCCTATCAGAACGCATAATTATTAAGAAAAACAGAGGATTAGAAGAAGCTATTAGGCTATCAGGAGCTTAGTTAAGTTCGCCTAGATAGCAGTTAGTCAGCAACAGCTTAGTCTAGAGCCTACCTGAGGGTAGAGGTAGCAGTTAGTCATCCCCCGTTGTTTCCTGTTTTGCAGGTTAGTGTTTCGGAGAGCTGAGCTTGGAGCACGAGATGGCTGATTTGTGGGATATGGCTTGAGCGGGTTTTCACCCGAGTTTTCAGTTATATATGTATGTATATATGTTCAGTTTCAGTAGATAACATGTTTGTGGCTCGCATGCTTTGTATTGCTCATGCATTCGGATATTGTTTTTATTCAGGATACTGTAAGTAGGTTTTAGTGTCCCATCACAGATGTTTAAATCAGTTTTCGCATATTTTTCAGTAAGTAGTCAGAGTAGTACCTACTACTATATATATTAGAGATACATATGTTTAAAAAAAAAATAATGGTCTACAGTAATATATAGCAGGCGAGGTATTACATTTTTGGTATCAGAACATGTTTTAAGCCATCAAGGCTAGTTCTGAGCCAATGTTTTCAGAAAAATATTTTTCAGCATGTATTGTTTTCTAAAGTGCATGAGCATAGAGCTAGCATATCCCAACAGCTACAACTTGTGTCTCGCTCAGTGTAAGTATCTCAGTAGTAGATTCAGTATAGATAGTAGATCCTAACCCTCTTCTTGTGTGATTTTAGAGATGAGGCCCTGTTTTCCTAGATTTTGGGCAGATGAGGGTAGTAGTTCAGAGAGGTCCAGAAGAGGTTCCCAGGGCTCTCGCAGATTTGTCGACATTGAAGATGTCAGAGAGATAATCAAAGGTGTGATGAGAGAAGAATTTCAGCAGCCTAAGAGAAGAGATCATCATGAACCTATTCGAGGTGGTTACCTAGAGCTAGCCAGGCGTAGTTTTCAGATGCCAAGGTAGAGGCGCAGTATAGAGACAAAATTAGTGGGTGTTAGATATGTAGTGTTTATGCTCAGAGGAGAAGCACGAATTTGGTGGAATCTCGTGAAGACAACAGTCAATGAAGACAATTTGACTTGGGCAGAGTTCAGACATATGTTTGATGAGGAGTTTAAGAGCGCAGACATGGTACATGCCGAAGCTCAAGAATTCATTGAGTTAACTCAGGGGTCAAGTACAGTAAAAGAGTATGCAACCCGATTTAATGCTTTGGCCAGATTTGTTCCCGGTTTTGCAGGATCAGAGTTAGGTAGAGTGTAGAAATTTGTTCATAGTCTACACCCTGCCATAGCAAGAGATATGATGACAGGATCTTCTCCTCCTTAGAAGTTTAGTGATGCTTTGGGCAGAGCCTTAAGATCAAAGTTGTACCTCCAAAGGATGGAAATGTGTGAGAAATTGTCAGAGAAAGATAGGGCTGAAAACCAAGGAAAAGAGCCAGCTCATGAAAGGAGAGACAAGAAGAAGAAGCAGATAGTTAGAGAAGAGGAAAGACAAAGAGATCAGCCTCAGTTCCAACTGCCAGAGTGTGCCAGGTGTAGGAGGAGACATCTGGGTGAATGTTTAGCTGGTCGTGATGTGTGTTTCAGATGTCATTAGCTAGGACATAAGAGTTCAGAGTGTCCAGCTAGAGGACATACAGGTCCACCTAGAGATAGATTCAGACTCAGAAGAGGCAGAGCAAACTTAGTCAGAAGTGGTGTAGAGGCAGTAGAGAGAGGGAAAGACCATCCAGCTCAGTGAATTGGGTCAATATTTCTTTTCAGATGTTCCATTTCAGCTAAGTATCAGTTCAGCTTGATCAGAGGATTAGGATAGGGTCCAAAGTAAATGGATCAGAGTGCGCAGCAGAAGCAAAGGAAGAAGTTCAGTTCTAGAGATGTCCAAGGATGTCAGCTTGCTTCTAGAGAGTAAAAAGAGTTAATAGCAGCCTAGCCCAAGTTTGCCTTCTATAGAGTTGAGCTAGAGAGAGAGTTTCCCTTTAGAATAGTTTAGAAGAGAAATTTTGGGGTCAGAATTTTTATTAGAAGGGGAGATTGTAACAGCCCGAGGTTAAAATGGTCTTTTTAGGGCCTTGAATTGGGGTTAGAAGAGAGATTTCTCAGTTAGAAATCTGTTTCAATGAGATAGGAGGGTAGAATGGTCTTTTATTGGCTTTATATGCAGCTTGTGGAAGGAGCACGACTGTGCGTTCTTGTGTGCACACCTGTGCATCCTTTTCTAGCCATGCACTCCCGTGCATGCTTGCCGCACGCCCGTGCATGCCTGCTGGTATATAAACCAATGTTTTCCTCCACCCGTTTGAGTCAACTTTTCCCTTTTCTTTTCTCTCCAGGAAACCCTAGCTTTTTTAGGGAGAGATTAGCCAGCTTTAGCAGCCATTCCAGCCAAGTTTCAACCAAGGATAGAGAGATAGAAGATCTTAGCAGCTCCAGGTAAGTATTCTCTTACCTTTTCCCATTTTCCTTGGGTTTGTGTTTCCTTGGTTGGATGTTTTCAGTGATTGATGCATGTTTTTAGCTTATTAGCAGTGTATGTTGCATGCTAGTATGTTTGATTAGAAATGTGATGAGTTTGGGTTGAGTTTTTGGGGGTGATCTTGCAGATTTTGATTGTGGGTGTCAAAATAGGGCTGGATGCACGCCCGTGCATTCTGGTTTTGAGCAAGGTCACTGTCGTATATACGAGGCATACACGACCAGCTTTTGAGAGGGGTCACGCCTGTGCACCCGAGGGTCACAACCATACGTTAGCCAAGAGTAAGTTTTTAGCCAGAATTTTCAGAAGCTTGCATGGTTGGGCTGTACCACTGGCACACAGCCCGTGCACTCGCATGCATGCCCATGCGTCCGACTATGCACACTCGTGTGCCTTAGTGAAATGAGAAAAAGAAAATAAATAGCAGAATTTCAATAACAAGAAAAGAAAAGAAAAGAGAAAAAGAATAAGATATTTTCCAAAATCACATTTTAAGCTCCCAATAGAACAAGAAACTCATCACCAGACTTAAGCAGCGTAATCTAGCGATAGGTTACGATTAGAAAACGAAAACATAATCAGAAACAGAATCAGAAAATAGAAATAAAGACAATAACAGAAATAGAAACAGTCCAGAAACAGAAAACAGGAACAGAACAAAAACAGGAAAATAATAAGAAAGACTATAATAAAAAAGAAAGAGAATTTATAAGACAACATTCATGAATAGCATCATTCAGCATAGCATGTTAAACAGTGTTTTCAGAAAAGGGGATCAAGTGATCCATTCGTATCAGTTTTCAACATTCAGGGCTCGATATCCAGGTCAATCATTTAAGGTGAATTTAAGGGGTATCTGTGGGATTTCAACTTTCTGAATTCGATCAGATTGGTTAGATTTCAGTTTACTAGTCCAAGGACTGGTATGGTAGGACATTTCAGCTTACTGGCGTTTCGCTGGTATGGTTTAGCCTACTTGGCCAGGATGTTGAATCCCTGTTTTCATCAGTCTGATCAACATAACAGGTATCTTCGGATACAAAGATTTCAGAAAAGGTTTTACTCAACTTTTCAGTGTTTTAAATCTTCAGATCCTAACAACAGTTTTCAGAAACATGTTTTCAATAAACAGGCCCAAGGGTAAATAGCATAATTTCAACATACCATGATACATAGTACATGACATGGCAGAACATACAAACAAGAAGACCAAAAACAAGGTAAGAATAGAAATAAAAGAAAGATAAAGCTACACGATATACGTCAGAAATAAAGAAATAAAAGAATTCAGCTAATCCTATCAAAACGCAGAATTATTAAGAAAAGCAGAGGATTAGAAAAAGCTATTATACTATCAGGAGCTTAGTTAAGTTCGCCTAGATAGCAGTTAGTCAGCAGTAGCTTAGTCTAGAGCCTACCCGAGGGTAGAGGTAGGAGATGCTTACTGAGTGACTTTTCACTCATCCCCCGTTGTTTCCTGTTTTGCAGGTTGGTGTTTCAGGGAGCTGAGCTTGGAGCACGAGATGGCTGATTTGTGGGATATGGCTTGAGCGGGTTTTCACCCGAGTTTTCAGTTATATATGTATGTATTTATGTTCAGTTTCAGCAGATAGCATGTTTGTGGCTCGCATGCTTTGTATTGCTCATGCATTCAGATTTTACAGTATTTATTATGTTTCAGATATTATTATTATTTTATAAACATGAGTTTTTATTCAGGATACTGTATAGTGGGTTTTAGTGTCCCATTACAAATGTTTAAATCAGCTTCCGCATATTTTTCAGTAAGCAGTCAGAGTAGTACCTACTGTTATATATATTAGAGATATATATGTTTAAAAAAAAAAAATAATGGTCTACAGTAATATATAGTAGGCAGGGTATTACAATAAATGAGATTTACATGACATCAGAGCATACATATCATGTCATGTATAGCATTCATGAGAAACATATGAGATGAAAGTAAAGTACAAAGCATAAAACAGATGAAAACGCTAAGAATTCAATGATTAAAGAAAGTAAAGAAATAAGAGATAAGAAAAGAATGATATAAGCTACTATAAAGCAAGAATAATAAGAATGATAAGAAATCAGTAAGCAGAGAATTCGAGGTCTAATCTATGATCAGCTTTCGCTTGATGACCTGTTTGTGTAAGAGATAGGAAATGCTTACTGAGTGATTTTGTCAGTCACCCTTTTCCTTCTTTTCTCTTTTGCAGGTCAATGATTTGGGGACTGAGATGTGGCGATGCAGCTGTGAGGTTTTGGGGACATGGCTCGGCAGTTAGTTTTGTATTTCGGCTCATATGCTCTGATTATTCGCATCTCATATATTTATGCATGTGTAGTATATTGTAGTATATACTGTATGGATAGCATGATTTATACATGAGTAGTATGGGATTTTCAGAAAAGTTATTGTGACTTAATTTATTGTCATATTTGTATTTTACACTTGCGTATATCGATTTTTTTTTTTAAGTATTTTGAGCAGCAGTAAATGTCCTTTTCCTTTGTGGGGATGTCCGTCACAGACACATTATTATTATTAATACATATATGTATATATATATATATATATATATTTTTTATAGCTACGCACAGTAGGCCTGGGCGGGGGTCACTACAACCGTACAAAATGGTTAGACAACTCGAATTATCGTAATATATTGCAACTCGTATAATCAAAAGCAACATTGATAATATTCAAAAAATGAATCATGATGCCATTCTCAAGCATAATAAATCTCATTCAAATCAAAAATAATAAAATCAAAATAATCGTAAAAAAACGGTCTACTTATCTCATTCATATCTCATCTCGAAAAGTATATTGTTGAAGGTGGACAGGGGGACATCCACCAAGCAACAAACCTAAACCATCCCGATGACAGGCAACATCGTCTACCTTGGCCACGTGCCTTCTAGCCAACGTGTGCCCAGGTGAGACTAGTCACTCTCCCCTAAAGAGGCTTATAAGTCTTTGTCACTGTGATAGTCTTAGGAACTCATCTCGTTTGAGTAATCACACCCTCCCTCCAGAAAATCAATACATTGAATTTTTACAATTCTCTCATTATAATCATACTTCTCATATTATATTTACACAGTATAGAAAAAGTTACAAGACCAAAAACATCTCAGATCAAAATACCGTTTTTCACACGCGTCTCCCCGCGACTCAGACGGGCACTCACATGTTGGCACTGGCTGGGCAGATTGGCCCTCATGGCTTTAGCTGACTCATGGTACTCTTGGAACTTGGCTTGGCACTCATCACTCTTGACTTTCGCCGCCACCAACACTCAAATGACGAAGTACTGCTACTCAACTTGGCACCCCCTTACACTCAGCGCGTGCATGGGCCGTAAGAACCGTAAAATGCCTCTCATGCCTGCGCCAATTTCTTTTCTTTCTTCTTGGCGTAACTGATTATTTCCCTTGCAACTTTCTGCTCCAATTTGCATCGGTCTCGGGGCTGATTAGCTCTCTCTGTTACAGCCTCCATCAGGGGGTCAAATGATCTTGTAATTCGGGCCATGATAGAGGACTCCAGTTCTATAAAAGGGAAGCTTATTCGGACTCTAGGGGGAGTGCTTCGGATTGAACATCAGGAGAAAAATATCCTGAAAATTTGGGGAACTTTTCTGGACTTCAAGGGGCTTCTTCGGGACTTCCTTCTCCTTTGGAATTTTCAACAATATTTTAGAAAGCCTCTTTAGCAATTTTCCAGAAAAACTTTCTTCGGCAATGCCTAACATCTCTCAGGTCATCCTTTAAGCGCTAGTCAAACAAGAAAACATAAACATCTTCGCCTGGTAGCAACCCGATTGATTGCTTGACGAATACACAGCTCCGGAACGTCTAAACTACAGTATGTGATATGTTGAAAGTCCCATATATCATTGTAAACAAATACACATGAATGCCGAGATCAAGTAGATAAACATACTTATTCATAAATGTCGAGGCCTGTAAATTTTTTCGGGTGTCATTCCTGCTAGTAGTAATTTGACTGAACACATGTTTTAAAGAGAATTTGTGCATATGATTTAAAGGTGATGTAATAGGATCGTAATATTGGATTATCAATATGTTCTGATTATATGGATAGGTACTGAATTGGGAATTAAGTGGACAAGAATGCATGAGTATGTGAAATTTGCTGTTATGGCTTGTTTCTTTTTAAAATCATGCATAGATGATTTTCCCTGCGATCTTCTACTGATGCTCATGTGCGAGTTCATCGTATTGTGTTTTGTCTAATTTTGCCCGTGTTGCATGTTTTATAATAAAATCATATGTACGAAAGATTAAGGCCGAACGACCTATTGCCACCCAAGGTTTTGCTTAATGATTAATTATCATTTGTAAAAGTTTTAAAAATTAAATACCCACTATTTTTTTGTGAAAAGACCAAAATACGATTTATAAGATTTAATAATATTAATATTAAAATAATTTTTAATATAAATAGTATTAAAAACGAATTTAAAATAAAATATTTTTAAAATAATAATAAAAATTAATAAAAATTTTAAAAAATAAAATAAATAATTACAAAGCAATCACTGCTACCAACAGTAATGGTCGACATAAACCTCACCAGGTGGTTGAAAACAACTACCTAGTTCTATTGGTAGCCGTAAAAAATCTACGGAGACAATCAGATTTAGCCTCCTCGACCATCAGAGAAGGCCGAAAACTATCAAAATATTCGACACCAATTGTTTTTTACTTTCTTCGATGGTTGAAGGAGCCAGATTTGACAACTTTAGCCATCGTAACGGCCAAGTGGCCGTTTCTGCCCACCTAGTGAAGTATATTTCAGTTACCATTGTTAGCGATGTTATTGACGATAGTAGTTGTTTTTTAATTATTTTTTTTAAAATTTTTATTAATTTTATTAAATTTTTATTAAATTATTAATTTTATATTATTATTTTAAATTTATATTTTAATATTTTTATAAAATTTATTTTAAATTTTAATTAAAAAAAGATAAAAATACCCTTCTAATTTTAGTCAACAAGTGAGTATTTAGTTTTTAAAACTTTTGTAGGTGGTAATTATTAGTAAGCAAAACTTTGGGTGGCAATATGTTGCTTGGCCGGCGGATTAATTAAAAACTGATGTTATCATGCCATGTTTTGCCTAGATTTAACATTGCATTACAGTTGTTATTGAGATGTGGGCTGACATTTTGTCACTCGCCCATTCATAATGATGATGACGACATTTA
This sequence comes from Anacardium occidentale, assembly GCA_026122585.1. Taxonomy (NCBI): domain Eukaryota; kingdom Viridiplantae; phylum Streptophyta; class Magnoliopsida; order Sapindales; family Anacardiaceae; genus Anacardium; species Anacardium occidentale. The sequence goes on from JAJEJH010001001.1 coordinate 10,728, forward strand.
TTAATAAGGTTTCTCTAGCAGAATGTATGTGTTGAATGTCTTAAGTTTCAACATTTGCTAAATTCTTGTCTGAGGTAGAGTATTCCAGGGATGTTGCACATATTTCCATTTGTAGGCGAATTGAAAAGAAATACCATTTTTGTTCATTTGGTTTTAACAAATATGATTTGTCCTATTGTAAGAATTTGAATTTATTTTTTAGGCATAGGAAATGAATAGGGGTGAATAGATCGTGTTGTCAACACATACACAATCACATTATTAGTCACTACAATAACGTGAACAATAATATGAATAGTATATTTTGTTTAAGGATTCTATCAAACTTAATACTATGAGAACAATAAAGGGGAAGATGGGTAAAATATTAATTTAACTTGCATAGGCATTTGACCTACCATTTACCCCTCTAAATAGTAATGGGTGGGGTTATCAAATATCAATTTAGCCTACATCCATCCTAACATTTTGATGGGGTTGATGCTTTAGAGTCAATCCTTTTAATGGTACCGGTTCATTCATCATATCATATACACAAATATAAGTGGCACTTTTTATCTCTAAGCCCTCGAATATCAAAATAAGTACCTTTAGAATGGTTAAATCGAACTGAGGAATCAAAGTATTGTCTAATCATGCTTTCTCTATGAACTTATTAAGGTGAATATGCTAGAAATCATTTGTAGGTTCAACATTACTTTAAACCAGGGCAAAAATAATGGAGATGAGACTATCATAGTGTTGAACATTTGATTGTAAGATAACAACAATTATCACGTCTCGAAACTGTTGGCTGTAACTTAGTGTAACACATAAGTGCATGCTTTGAGTCAAGCATGATCACTAGACATGACTCGCCAAGAAGATTCCGTATATATGATTGCTCCAATGTCTATGGAATATATCCTTTTTAGTAGACGGGTGTATATGTGATCTTTCAATTTAAGGATTACCAAATTGCTCCATGCAAGGATTAGCATAGTTTGACACCATTTAATATGTCATTATAATAAGGATCACCGTAAAAGTGATAATTGGTTATATTGAGATCTATATGTAGACGATAGTGATTTAACATAGGATTCATCACTTTTAATAAAAAATAAACTTATCTCTGATAGGTCTAAGCTGACATATGCTAAATTATGTCATTGTCTGATCTTGGTATTTGGTTGTTCAGTTGATTATCAGTTGATTTTTTAATAATGAGAAACAATTAAGGTAGACATTGGTTTCTATGTCTTAACCTTCAAAAGATAAAAGATGATGAAGAAATTTATATTTTTCAAGTAATCGATTGTTGTTAAGCTATGAATTAACGTTGAGACTTCAATAGACCGGGGGCATAATGTTTAGCTAAAGACTACCCATGGTATGTTTATAAAGGGATACTATATTATACTAAGAAAAAATGGGACAAGGATGAAAACTTTTGGCCTATTACGAAGTGTCTTAGGAGTTGCATCCAAGTTACACTTGGAAAAAGTGTGACAAGGGTGAAAACTTTTGGATCTCTTATAAATGACCCAAACCAATTTTATAGCCCTAGGTTCGATGAGATAGGTATGACATAATAAGGTGTTAGACACTTATGTCGTCCAATTAGAAGACTGGTCTTCACTATATGGTTCATTTTAATTAAGTCGTTGTATTTTTAAATTTGCTGTTAATTATACAAATGCAACTATTAATATTTATACAAAAACAGTAAATAAAATAGAAAAATTAATTAAATTACATAATTAGGGATAAAGGTACATTATTTCTAAATTAGGACTTTCCATCATCATACATTTACAGAAGAAAATATATAATAAATATTGAATAAAATAGCATGCAAAATAATATTAATTGGGTTTGCCTGAAGATTATGCACGAAAGATTTAGAGTCGTAGGTAGATGCGCATATTGGTAGGTAGACGCCCACCAATTAGAAACATCCACGAACAATTTTCAAACTTTTGGAGACATATTATACACATCTATTCAAATAAAGACCATGCATAATCAACTAAAATCCCATGACAAACTCTTATATATAGCATGTTATAATATCAACAATATAATTCATGCTATCAAATGTAATCTTCGTTTATAACAACAATTCATCAATAAAACTCATCTTATCAATATGCATACATATAATTTCGTCACCACATAGTATAACAACCCAACATTCAATCTCAACAGATAAGATAACCAAAAATAATTACCATGAATAGCATGCATAAATATAATACTCATGACCATATAACATTTGTGACAATATAATCTTCAAAAGTGGCACATGAATAATCAACACATTCACAATATATAATACCCACATAATTGACATCATCGATAATAAATATATATTCCAGTAACAATGGTTCCATCAGCATAACACATATGCATAATCTCATAATCCCCACAATCAATATGTTTACCATCAATAAATAAGTATTCGATGCTTAATTGATCCCTAGCAATATGACCCTTCCAGTAACATGATCTACAACTCCATATTATCAAATAATCATGCATAAAAAATTCATAAAAATAGCATATAAATATTCAAACAAAATAGTTTCAATTAATTCAATCTAGTACATTTTTAACCGCAAAAAAAAAAAAGACAAGAAGTTTGAAACCAACTAGACAAGAAATATGAAGAGAATATATTGAAATTATATTCTGTAGCATCCCAGGATTAGAAAAGCCCTTAGGGGTAGAGTTTTGGGGTTAGATGTGAGATTTAGTAATAGATTGAGAGTTTAGAAGAGTTTAGGGGTGAGATAGTAAGTTTCTAGAGCCTGTGTGGCATTCGCATGATTCTTTTTGGGAGGTTTTTATCATGCAAAGCGCGGGAAATGAATTTCATTCATTTTCCCTTGTGCATTCCAGTGCACTATGCCCTGCACGCCCGTGCAGGTGAGTAGAGATGAGAGAGACGAGAGATTAAGTTTATTTCTCACCCAGCTTTTCCTATTTCAGCTTAAGTTCTTCTCTTATTTCAAATGCTCCAAGCCCTAGACAAGATTTCCAGCCACCAACAGCTCCCAATCCAGCTAGAGAAGGAAGAGATTAGCTTGAGAGAGAGATTTCCAGCAGCCATGGCAAGAGTTAAGTGTTTCCTTACTTCTTCCTTGCGTTTCCCAGCTTGCATTTGATGTCTGATGATGCTTGAAATGTTTGTTTATGTTCCAGCATGTTTATGAGATGTTTTTATGTTATATGCTGATGAAATGATGCATGAGATGATGATTTCCACCCTTGAAACATGCTTGCTTTGCTTGTGTGTGTTTATGTGAGAGAAATGAGATATTTTCATGGTGGAATGAGTTGTGATTGATGAATGATGAAATTGATGCTTGTAATGTGCATTTTGAAGTGCCTAGAACGATTTTTATAAGTTAATTAGTTTGGTTGAGAAATGGATGGATTTCTTGCATTTCCAGGCATGTGTCGTCAGTGCAGAACAAGACACACGCCCGTGTGCCTTTGTTTCTGTAAGGACACGCGCATGTGCATGAAGTACGCATGGCTTGGTTTACAGAAGCATGCCCGTGTGTCTTGAGGGACACGATCGTGTGCCAGTTATTTTAGAGAATTACACAAATATTCCAGAAGCAAGCACGATCGGTTGCACGACCAACGCACGACCTAGCGTCTGGGCATACGCCCGTGTGTCTTTGCCATGCACGCTCGTGTGTGTCTCCAGCATGCCTGTGTGCCTTGCTCACACGCCCGTGCACCAGTAGTTTTTCACATAAAAGGTTTAAAATGAATACTAAAGCATGGGAAACCAAACAGAAAGGGTAATCAGCATCAGATAAGAGTAAAATCAGTTAATTAATGCTGCAGGAGCATTTCATAGCATGACATGTAGCATGAGAGAGGATCAAAGGATCCAAATTCAGTTGTATTCAACATTCAGAATCCGATATCTAGGTTATAGATTTGGGTGAACTCGAGGGGACATCTGTGGGATTTCAGCTTTCTGACACCAGTCAGATCATCCAGTATTATATATTCAGCTTTCTAGCTTATCGTTAGACTGTTCAGCTCACATGACTAAGATACCGAATCCATGTGTTCATCAGTCTGATTAGCACAGCAGGTATCTTTGGATACATATATTCAGATGCATGCATTTTCAGTTTATGATTAGTATGACATGACATATATTTCATGACATGAATGAATAATGAGATCAGATAACAGAATAAACAGTTTTAAGATTCTAGCAAGTGACTAGATGAATGTTAGGGTCGAGGCCAAGTATGAATTGTTGTGTGTTGCTTGCTTGGGTTGAGGGAAGGATTGCTTACTGGGTGATCTTTATCACTCATCCTTTTCTTTCTTCCTTCCTTTTCAGGTTTGTGTGCTATTGGCGAGGAGCGGATAGACTGAGGTTGACGGAGAGGACCCCACACACAGTTTTCAGTATGTAAATTTCAGTTTTAGCCTGTTGGGTCTTGTATTGAAAATGTATTTTCTCAGATGTAACCAGATTGTACAGAACAGTTATATATTTATGAAAAGACCATTTTGGGCCCATTGTATATTTCAGTTTTATGTTTAAAGCTTCTGCATGCGTATGTAATCAGTAGCAGTAGTTTCTTTTCATAGGATTCCCGTCACGTATACCCGATTTCCAAATTATTAATAAAAGAGAAATATATTATTCAGCAGCAGGGGTATGCGTAGCGGCGGGTCCTACATATTCCAAGTATTCCTCTTGGGAATATGTACTTGTCAAATTGATTCATTGCAAGATCTTCTTCTAATGAACCGAAAATCTAAAACCAACTAATAGATTACGACTCTTCTAAACAACAAATCAAATAAATTAAAATCATTAAACTCAAATAAAATCTTAATTAAAATCAATCAAATAAGATTTAAACTCAAATCAAATCTTAATAAATTAAAATTAAATCTTAATCGATTAAAATCACATACCGTTCTTTATATGTGAGTGGGGTTTTAATCGATCACTCAAAAGATCTTGTATGAGAGTTTTATGGGCTATCATCATAAAAAATACTTAGATTAAAATGAGGTGTATACACCATGTGTAAGCAGAGGCGATTTAATTAAGTTTAAAAGTTTATTATAGGTATGAGTGTAGGGGATTATATAGATAATTTTGCAAATTTTTAAAATTAACAAAGATTACTCTAAAATAGGCCGAAGTTTGACAAATTTTAATGAACTAAATATGAATAAAATAGTGAAACCTGAATGGGTAGACCCAAAACTCACGTCTGAAATTTTTTTTATAAGCCTAGACTTTATCAAGTCGTGCTAACCTAATAATAATCAATGACATTAAATTAATCCCAAGAAATTTGTTATTTATCATAAAAAAGAACAAGAAAAAAAAATTAATCTCACGTAAATTGATATTAAACATCCCTAGCTTGCCTTCAGTTTTTTGGTCCACAGAGCGAGACTCTAAATTCTTCGACTCAAGTAAATTTTTTTAGCTTGGAATTAATAAGCCAGTGTCTAACACTAGTCCCTTATTTCCCCACATTTCATTGTTAAAATTTATAATGGAAATGATTTTAGGAGTTGTATTAGATCCTTGGTCAAGTGGCATTGTTTAATATATATATATATATATATATATATATAAAATAGGATTTTGGTTTAGTTGTACCCAAATCACCTGCAGAAATTTATCACTTGTTGCTGCAATCTTTCAAATAATGATTAAGCAACAAAGGAAAACATTTGAAGATTGGATGCTGAAGGTGATTTCAAATCAGGGGTTGAACACACACATTACATCAGAATTCATCTAACATGGTGTTCATAGTCAAATAAACTCCCATAAATGGGGTAACTCAAAACAACTCCACCACCTCTTAAGTATTATCAGCAGCTCCACCCAATTCTTTTATGTCTATATAAAGATAATAGCTCAAGCCCTTTTGCACAGTCATCCAAATAGCTTTCAGAGCCTAAGCAAATAAAAGTCAGTTTCATCCTAGTGTAGTACATTCATTCAGGATGTCTAAGGGTTTATCAGCTTCCATATTCATTGCAATGATGATTGCTCAAATACAAGCTGCAATATTTGCAGCTGCAGTTAACCCTGCAAGTGCAACTGGAGAAGAACCATTTCTTGAGCTCTACATGCATGACATTCTAGGAGGTGTCAACCCAACAGCTAGGCCAATAACTGGCTTGCTGGGCAACATATTCAGTGGTCAAGTGCCCTTTGCGAGGCCATTAGGATTCCGTCCCCCAAAAGATGGGGTAGTGATTCCCAACGCGAATGGTGCCATCCCTACTGTTAATGGTGTCAATGGCCTTCCATTAGGAACTGGTGTGACAGGTAAAACTTTTGCAGGAAAAAACAATGATCACCCTCGAACAAAACTGGGGCCTGATGGTCTAGGACTTGGTTTTGGGACAATCACTGTCATTGATGACACACTAACCTCTAGTCCTGAGTTGGGATCGCAGGTAATCGGCAAAGCTCAAGGCGTCTACGTTGCGAGCTCAGCAGATGGAACCACACAGATGATGGCATTTACTGCTATGATTGAAGGAGGTGAATACGGCGATAACCTTAACTTGTATGGCATATACAAGATTGGCAGCCCTCTTTCACGTTTATCAGTGACCGGTGGAACTGGTAAGTTCAAGAATGCAATTGGGTTTGCTGAAGTAAGGGCTCTTATACCTCCCGGGCAACATGTTACTGATGGTGCAGAGACATTGCTGAGAATCACTGTCCACCTAAGCTACTGACAATGGCATTCAACAAAAAGAGCAACTGTTATTTGCTTTGTGAAAATGAAAATGAACCTGGCATGGTTATACGTAATTCTGTAACAGAAATATTTTAAGTATTTAACTGAAATTTGATTTTGGAATATAAATTCTCCCTCGCAATCATTCTCAGTGATCTTTTATGAAATTATCGAAACAACTTTGTGCAACATACATAATGCAATTGAAGAGTCATTGACTAATATCTGATAGAAAAATGCCAATCTCTTTTAGGAAGACAGTACCCAGAATCATTTATGAATTGAAAACATATATTTGAAATGTTGGGCATAGTGGAAACACACCAGCCTCATACTGCAACTAATTTTGAGTCTCTTCTGTCTTTCTTGTTGACCCAAGGAAAATAGACTCAGTTCATATATAAAATCATTCACTTCACAATACATGACTGTGATGGAGCAGAGTAAAAGCCATCACTGGCTGCAGTACAAAAAGTTTACTGTTTCTCTGCTAGCAACTTTTCACATATTGTTTAAGTGATTTAAAAGAGCTAAATAATAGTTTAAAATACTATCGGGAATTGCATATATGAAACCAGTCACCTACTCCAAATTTCAATTTGGTTGGTAGTAGAGAGGAAAATTCTTGAAAGATAAAAACTTGAGTGTAAACAAACTCAAGGTTCAAATTTATTCAGCTTCTCAAATCTCATGAATTGTTAATAACAACATCATCAGCAAATGGTGAGCGTCACAACTAAAACTCTGCTGTTATTTTAACATTAATAACTCTTTTGAAAAAACCCCAAAATCTGACTTTAGTTGTGACTCTACGATCAGCTCATTTGTGTTGAAGATGATACTGGTTGAACCCATACCACAACATACCAAACCTATCATGAACGCCACAAGATTTTTAAACAAGAAAAAATAATAATAGGAAAATAATCAATAATAAAAGGATTCAACTTCTCATAACTTACATAGTTCGAACAACTTCACTACGTTCAGAATTCCCAACAACTCCAGCTCAGGATTGATAATAGGGTTCCTATTTAAGCACCAAATTTGTAAATTACAACCTTATCCAAAGACCCTCAGCCCTTGTTTCTTACAGATCCTAAGGCCTAAGTATGCACACTACAAGATGTTCAACCAATTATCACTATTTAGTTTCATCGCATCGCTACTTGCAGTAGCAAACATCATGATTGTGACCCATTGAAATTTATATGCTTGACATGCTTGGAGGCAGTAACCCTACTGCCAGGCCAATCACTGGGTTGCTAGGAAATATGTACAATGGACAGGTACGCTTTGCCCACCTAATAGGATTCCTTCCCCCCAAATGTGGGATTGTTATCCCCAATGCTAATGGTGCCATTCTGACAGTTAATGGTGTCAATGGCATTCCACTGGGAACCGGCTTGGCTGGCACAACTTTTGCTGGAAAACAGAATCAGCAAAACCTAAATGGCAACATTCAGACCCAGCTAGGACCAGATGGCTTGGGACTGGGTTTTGGAACAATCACTGTCATTGATGACATACTAACCTTGAGTCCTGAGTTAAGGACGCAACCTCTGGGGAAAGCACAAGGAGTTTATGTGGCAAGTTCTGCGGATGGGACAACACAGATGATAGCATTTACAGCTATGATTGAAGAAGGGGAGCATGTTAACAGTCTCAACTTCTAAGGTGTATACAAAGATCAGAAGTACCATGTCCTATTTGTCAGTAACTGGAGGTACAGGAAAGTTCAAAAATGCTTGTGGACTTGCTGAGGTGCAAGCTCTCATACCACCTGATCAACATGTCACAGATGGTGCAGAAGCATTGCTGAGATTTACTGTCCATTCAATTACTGAAGATGTAAGAGAACTTGAGATTACATTTGCATCTGTTGGTGTGAAGATGAATGTGTGCAGGGTTTACATGTTCATTCTGTCAATATATTATGAGTCAGTGTATGTTATCATCCTAGCAATCCATGTTTTTCTATAATCTCTTATGTATGCAGAAATGGGATCACGTTATATGAAAACAGAGTCATCCTACTTGATTTGTAAACAAAGTCGAATACATCTATCGTATAATGCAAATTCTGTGCATATCAAATTTAACAAAACAGGGATTAGCTATGTTATTATCCCATTAAAAGAAGTGGGCAATCCCATGACAGTACATCCCAGGAATTTCAGAGGTTTTGAGTAATTATACCATGTACAAGAGAAGAATTAAATACAAATAAACAAAACCAGATATTAAAATGACAAGGACTAACTAAAATTTTCAAGCCGCAAAATGTACACATAGTCAATACCAGTATTTACTATTTTATTGAGTGAAAGGGTTTAAGATCCTTATTGATTACTCCTCTATTAGCTCAACATAAGAGCATTAGGTATAACTCAAATTTATCATCAATGATACATACCATTCATATTCTCCTCAATTATCATGGCAAACTCTTGATTTGAACGCAAGAAAGCACAGCGGCTTGATCAATTCCATAGAGAGAATCTATCATGTGCATTCGCAATGAAGCTGGACCTTTTGCAACATCCATCCCCATCTCACCAGCAATACCAAACACGGATAATGCTGAAGCTGTGGCTTCAAAAGCATGCAAAGGATCAACAGCTACAAAAGCAGCAATGAGAGCAGTGACTGAACATCCGGTTGCAGTAATCTTCTGCATCATCGGCACCCCATTGTGAACACTAACAACTCTCTTCCCATCAGTTATGATGTCAACAGCTCCAGATACAGCAACTATGCTCCCGATTGCCACAGCCAATCTCTTTGCTGCATCCACTGCATCCACCGAGTCATGAGAGCTGTCTACTCCCTTAAAACCAAACCCAATTTCAGTTAAGGGTAACTTGGGATATTTGATATAGAATTTAAACACAGTTTTTTTTTTTTTTTTTTTTACTATTTTAAAACAAGTGATACAACAAATAAAAAAGGGTTTTCGAATGCAGTCCTAAAAACCATTATAAAATTAAATAACGATTGAAAAGTTTTTTAAATTTCATTTGAAAATAGTTTTTAGATATTATATCAAACACATTTTAAATATTGAAAATCCTAAGTTACAACTCGAATTAGAACAGTTTTTAAAATTAGTTTTGAATCGCAAATCAAACGGAAAATTTAAACCTTGAATCAATCATCTATTCAAATTTCAATGGTTGAAACATTTTTGCTTCATTTTGGCTCCAATTACTAGACTTATTTCGTTCCTCATCAATCAACATCACATATTAATTCAAAATATATTCACTTGCAAATTCGATACTACCTTCGCAGGGCCCACAGAGGCATTAGAGAGCGCAATGATCTCGGAGGCATTCCCTCTAACGACGGTAGGCTTCAGGCCGATAAGTTCCAAGCAAGCCTTCAACCGAAAACCAGAAGCGCCAGCGGCAACGGGATCAAGAACCCAGGGCTTACCCGAATTTGAGGCCAATTCCGCAGCAATCTTCATGGCCGGTAGCCAGTCGGTGGAAAGTGTGCCGACATTGATGTAGAGCGCGTGGACATGAGGAGTGAAGTCTGGGATTTCTTCGATGGAGTGAAGCATGGCGGGTGAAGCACCGGCGGAGAGAAGAGTATTAGCCACTAAGTCCATGGAGACGTAATTAGTGATACACTGGATGAGAGGCGATTGGCTCCGGACTGCGGACAGCTGGGCCCAAGCTGTAGGGGCCCACTCGACCAGGTCTTCCTGTTGCTGTCGTCTTTCGTCGTTGGAGTCGGGTTCCATGGAAGCTTCCTTCCTGAAAAAGTGTGTTTTCTTCATAAAATTTGAAGCTAGTAGTGTGATTAAAGACGGTCACCAAAAATCTGAATTGGGAAATGTCATCATTATAAGGCCAAACGACCTATTTCCACCCAAGGTGTCTTTAAATGATAAAATTTTAAAAAATTAATTATCTACCTTTAATCAAAATTACGAGAGTATTTTTATTATTTTTTCAATAAAAATTAAAAAATAAATTTTATAAAAATAATTAAAAAATAATATTAAAATTATAATAAAAATCAAATAAAAAAAAAACAATCATTACTACCAATGGTTATGATCATCGTTAACATCATCAAACGATCTGAAATAGTCATTTGATTATATTGATAGTCAAATATAATTTCTTCAATAACGGAGACGATCAGATTTAGTTATAAAAAATCTGACAGAAACGATCCGATCTAACCATCTCCTCCACTAGAGATAGCCAAAAACAGTCAATTTTATGTATTTCGACCATTTTCAGCCTCTACAATAACAGAGACAGTTAGATTTAACCATATTTCTCATCTGATCGTTTCTACCATCAAAGTGGTCAGATTCGATCTTTAATGAAATCAGATGACATTTTTCTGCTGCTTAGTTATACCAATTACGGTCACCGTTATCAATAATACTACAGACGATGTTGGTTATTTTTAAAAATTTTTATTTTATTTTTAAAATTTAAAATTATTTTATATTATAATATAATTTATATTAAATTTTATTTTAATATTAATATTATTTATTTGTATAGAGAATATTTAAACCTTTTCAAAAAATAAGGGTTAGTGCTTAGTTTTTTTAAATTTTATGATAGGACTTTTCATTTAAGGAAACTTTGAGTGGGAATACGTACCACGGTAATATTAGTACTCTTGGTATTAGTTTTTGTTTATTTTTCAATTAATAAATACTCGTATTGGTACTAATTGGGATCATTTTGTTTTTATTCAAATAATTTTTAAGATAAAAATAATTTTGTTTTCTATTAAAATTACAACCCCTCCAACTCAGCACCCAGTCGTCATCCTATACAATCATTATTTTTTCATCGTTTATCATATGCACAAAATCATCTCCTCAACATTGTCAATACATATTATTCCATTTTGTCACACAACACAACCCTCCTCTTAACATTGAAAAAACGACATTGATTTTGAAAAGCCAAGACCTCATACGAAATCGTCCCCTTGTCAACATTTAGACTGTTGAGCTTGGAAAACCTAGACTTCATATTTGTTGTTTTAAGATAAAATAATTTTTTTTCTTTTTTCACTTAATTATTTTAAACGAGTGATAAACAATTAACGTGTTTAATAAAATATGATTTATAAATATATTTTATTATTAAAATAACTAAACAAGATATTAAATTATTTTTTCACATGATAAATTATATTAACTCAAATTTTTATTATGATATTATAAAAATATATTTTAATTATATTATAATATAATTTAATTTCAAAATTAAATAAACAAATATTATAAATAATATTTAGATTGAAATTAATATAAAATGTTAAAAATATATTAAGAAAATTAAATAAAAATAATATAATAATATATGTAATTCATAGACAAAGTGTTTATATGCAACAAAACGAAAAATTGATTTCATAACCTTTTTTTTATACGTCTATCTGATAAATCCAAAAATATTATAAACAAAATGATTCCTTTGAAGTTGATTCATTTAATAAATATTCAAATTCTTTTGCATGATTTGTCAAGTCTACATAGATTACACCATCACGTTATCTGAAAATATTAACAATATGAATATGAATTTGTAGGACATATAACATTATCCTAATATTTTGTTTTACTTCTTTTTACAGATCTTTGAAATTAAAAGCATTTTGTTTATTTGAATATATTTACCTTTCTATTTATGATTTTTCCTATGAAACCTTATTAAAAAGAGACTCCAGCATCGTAAAATATGGAACAGATGAGAGACTTTACCACTCCATTAATATTATATAGAATGAAACAAAAATAAATTAAAAAACAAATTATTGTATTAATGTAAAGCCTCTTGTCATTTGAACTTCATGCGTATTCATAGTCACGTGCCCCATATATAGGCCATCATCTTTCTTCTCATTTTTTTGTCTTAGGAGCACTTGAAGATGAGAGGCTTTCCTATGTTGAAAACAAATTTGAAGAATTTGAGCACTGGACATTTCGTTACATTTTCCGTGTCAAGTGGCCAAATTCTTCGAATCTTAGGAATATTGAAAGATTATTGTTCTTTTTATGCTTCATTTATTCACTTGAGAAGAGATAAGTTTAGTTAAAAAATGATTGCATGAGAATAATAAGAACAAAAGACAAGTGTTGAGAAAGTAATATTAGCGTATGGAGCCATCCATATACTAATTGATTGGAAACGATATAAATCAATATATTTTTAACTCAAATTTATTTTTTGTTAGGTGTTTTTAACTATAAAATGGTATTGAGGTAAAATTTTATATTTGGCTTTAAATAGTAATATGATTTTAAAAATTGTTTCTCTCTTTTTTTTTCTTTTTTTTTTTATATATATATTTTTTCTTTATTTATTATTCTTTTTCGCTACTTAACTTGTTTATCATCTTCTTCCCTTACGGAAACACAAGAACGAGAACAGCAGCCACGGATTTTCTATCTCACACCTATCCCTCCCTCTGTGCTACTAAATGTCATCACCACAGGTCCACAGCACCAGTCGTCGTCTATGTACAGAAACTGAAATGCTCATGATAGAATAAAATTTATTATTTGCAGAATATATAAACGCTAACCACCCACCATGATAGTCGAGTTTGTAGTATAAACAATGCTTGAATGTCTTCTGGGTGATCCAAATTTCACAACAAAATGGGGTATGTTTTCAGAAAAAGGTTCAACCCAAGGACCCCAAAACTCAATGTATCCGTATCCCACCATCAAGGATACGCAAAACTGAAATGTGGAGGCTATGGATCACTTTAGTTATACCAAATAACTGCTTTAGCAGTTGTTCACGGGAAAAAGGAAAAGCCAACGCTCTCCCACTCGGTCCATAATCCAAGAATCCATGTACCGAAGTAACGAAATAAAAGTACACCAATCATAGCAATAAACCCTCTATAAATGAGTATTAACTTTTATTCTTCACAATGTAGTTCACTTTTTTATAATTTAATGAATAAATTTTATGTTTTTTATTAATAAAAAATGATTGTTATTTTCAACCAAGTATGCGCATCCCAAATTAATTGAAGAACTGAATATATATAAAAGTTTTATTATACGATGATATATATATATCAAATCACATTATAGAACCAATTCTTATTATAGTTATAACATAGGACCAACTCTTATTCACACTACATGATTTTAAAATTCTTTGGTGATATGTCTTTTGTTAAATAATCAATAATTATCAATTTAATGCTAACGTATTTAATGACTGCTTTACTCTCTTTTACACATTTTTTATGATTAAATACTTAATGTCAATATGTTTACTTCAATTATTACTTTTGTTATTTTTAACCAAGAAAATAAATGTTGAATTGTCACAATAAATCTTAAGTGGTTTAGAAATAGAATCAATAATTTTAAGTCCAAACATGAAACTCTTTAACTATACACCATATGATGTAGCCTTAAAATAGGAAATGAACTGAACCTTTATGTTAAATGTAGCAATCAATGACTGTTTGACACTTTTTCAAGATATAACTCTGCTGGCAAACATTAAATATATCCAAATGTTAATTTTTTTAAATCAATACAACCAGTAAAATCTGAATTGAAGTAATCAACTACCTCCAAATTACTAGTTTGTTTATACATAAGTATGTATTCTTGATTCCTTGAAGGAACCGCATCATTTTCTTTGCAACTAGTTTGTTTATACATAAGTATGTATTCTTTGATTCCTTGAAGGAACCGCATCATTTTCTTTGCAATTCTCTAGTGGTTAACCTTACAATGACGGTCAATCAGGAATCTTTTATACTAACATCATTCTATCTTTTATTCTATATAAAATTAAAACAGATAAAATAAATGCTATTTATAAACATCATAAAGAATTTTTTTTTTGAAAAATAAACTGAAAATTTAAAATCTACACGTCAAAAAACCTTAATAAAGAAAACATCAACAAAACCCCTATACATAAAAATTATGTAAAATAACAAAAAAACCTTCTAAACTTAAGAAGGGCAAAAATACCGTTATACGTAAAACATTAATTTAGCCATTATTTGACTAATATCAAAAAAACCTCAAAAGTGAAAAAAATAGAGAAAAATGCCTATTATTTCTCAAATAAAAAAATACCCCCAAACTTCTGAAAAATAACCAAAATCTACATTATGTGTCACACACATCCAAAAATTTTAAAACTCGCAAAATTCCCTTAAATCTATGTGACACATAAATCTAGTGTAACTCTCGTTATTATATATTATTGTTTATCACTAGTAATACTATTTAGTATTAATATGATATTATTTATCTTTAATACATAACATGAATACCACATTTAGTTATCTGAAAACATGCACTATGAGGAAATTTTAACAAAATAAATATAATGGTAAGCTAAAACCCGATGTATAGTATTATGAAAGAAAATTCAGACTTTATTACTATATTTACTAATATTTGAAATATACATAGTATTGTACATTATATGGATGAATAATACAAAGCATGCAAGCTAACAAACTATCTGCTAAGAACTATGTATATATATAAAACTAAAAATTTGAGTGAAGACTCGCTCAAATTATATCTCACTCTCCAATCATCTCATACTCTAGCTTAGCTCCCTTAAAACTCTAACCTACAAGAAAAGAAAACTGGAGGGAATGAGTGATGAGTTGCTCAATAAGTAATTCTTATCCATACTCTCAAACAAGTTTCTATTTTATTCTATTTTTGTAATTGGTCTCAAGCTCTATGCTTTTTTTTTTTTCTTATATTACTTCTTAGTTAAACACATTTTTAAACTCTTTTTTTGTTGCTCATCATATTTTTTAACTAATCTCTTTCTGATTACTTTGCTTTGGCTTATCATATTTCTAATCTAATAGACTTTGCTTAGATTATAGTCTTTGGGGTTCTAGTTCTGTTTTACTTTTGAGACCTACTGCATTACTCCTCTTGATCTCTAGTCTATCCTTATTTTTAACTCTATTACTTTACTTGTAACAGCCCGATGTTAGATTGGTCTTTTTTGTAACATCCCAGGGTTAGTTTGGTCTTTTAGGCTTTCTAATCTAGGGTTAGATTGAGATTTTTGAGAATTCTAGCGTTGTGAGAAATTTTTGGGGTGAAATAGAGTATTTTGTAGAGTTTGGTGGCTTGCTCATGGATCCGATTGGGAGGATTTGCATGCGAGCGTGAAAAAATGGTATTTTTGTAATTTTCCTGCCATGTACGACCGTACATGTGAGGTGTACGCCCGTGCATGCCATAAGTTCCAACTGTCTTGGTTTTAAGTCGCGCTTATCTGTTTCCAAACCATTTTTCACCCAAAGTTTTCATTTTAATTTCAGAGGAGATCAACCCTAGGAGGGAGGAGCAGCTTCCAGGACCGTCCAATCCAACTTGAGCCTTCGATTTTCTTGAGAGAGAAAGCATGTCAAGAGGTAGGTGTTTCTTACCTCTTTCCCTTGTGTTTTGCTTCGATTAATGCATGTTTTGGTTGAGATGTGTTTGATTCCAGCATGCTTATAATGTTTCTCGTGTGCTTGATGCCATGAGAATGATTATGATGATGATTTTATGCTTATACATATGTGATGTGTGAGAATATGTATGTTATATATGTTTTGAAATGGATTGGATGATACACTTGAGATTTGAAGTTTGTTGAACGGGCAAATATGCTTATATAAAGTGTTTTACATGTGGGAAATGTTTTATTTGAGTTTGAGATGAGATTTGGCTGGAATCGAGTTGATTCCAGACGGTCATAGAAGTGTAAAGCAGGACGTACGCCCGTGCACCCGTTGTGTACGCCCGTATGTAATGCCTTTTTTGCATGGTCACGACCGTGTTCACGTAGCCGTACATGACCTAATTTGAAGGGTCACACCCGTGCATAACTTATGTACGCCCGTGCACCAAGAGAAAATGAGAAAAATGTATAAAATTCCAGAACCAAGCACGACCCCATGCATGACTTGCTCACGGTCTCGTGCACATTCACGCACGCCCGTACACTAGACACGTACGCCCGTACGTCAGGCAGAAAAGAGAAAAATAAGCTTAAAATGAGAAATGTACACAGAGAACCCTATCCAAATGATTGAAAACAGTAAAATGGGCTCAAATAAGAATACATGATGCATCATATGCACAGGATAGCATGACATACCATACAGTGTTTTCAGAATTGGATCCAAGGATCTGAATTCATATTTTCAGTTGAAAAACATAGATTCCAGGGGTGAATACGAGGGGGCACTTGTGAGTTTCAACACCCGTTGCACTAGGAGCTATATGTTCATTACTAGCCCTATGTATTGGCACGTGCCGAGTTACTCAGCTAGCAAATTTAGGTTTCCTGATCCCAGGATCAGATGCAGTATAGTGCGAGGCGCTCAGTTCAGATTAGTTTCCAGGCTCAGGCCTGAGGGCATCACGTGGTCCATATAGTTTATGGCGTGTGTTTATGAGGAAACTCACATGGCCAGGGTGTCGAATCCCTGTATTCATCAGTCTACGCAGTATAGTTTTCAGCATATCAGGTACCCCAGGGTACATAGTTATCAACATAACTTTCAGATAAAGCTTTATATGATTTTCAGATATGGGATCTCAGGATCCAACAGTATAGTTTTCAATGAATAGTTTTCAGAAAACTATTTTCAGTATACAGGCCCAGGCCTCGTTATGATTTCAGCATGTTATCATATCATGTCATTATTATATGACACATCAGCATATCATTCAGCGAATGATAAGATAGTAAGAAATAGTAAATGAACATAATATGAAACGTGTAAAAGACACGAACAGTAGAACATCAGAATATGATAAGCCACGTAATGACACGTGAATTTCAGAAAGCTAGTAACAGAACAAAACAGTAAAGTTAATGATTATCAATAACAGAGTTTAGTGAGACGAGTTTGACCCGCTCAGATCGCTCTTCACTCTAGGTTGTTTACGTATACTCATATACGTATTTTACGATCCGGTATGAGGAAGTGTCCAATCAGTAAAGAGAAGAATAGCAGTATAAGTCTGTTCTGTATGAGATGATGTGAGAATCCTTCGAGAAGGATTGGTTTAGGGTCAGAGATAGGAAGTGCTTACTGGGTGATTTTATTACTCACTCCTTACTTTCCTTTCCCTTGCAGGTGAGTTTTAGGAGCTGGGAGGAGGAGTTGGCTACCGTCTGGGATCAGTTTGTATTTATATTTGTACAGCTTTTCTTTGCATGAAACTGCACATGTTTTATTACACACGTTCCGTGAATATTTTTAATATAAATTCAGTTTTTATTTAGGCATGTATATGTTTATATATACATTACTACCACAGGTTTTTTTGCTGTAGTATTTCAGATCAGCTTAGACATTTCGGTTGGGTATTATTGACCTTATTTTATTTATTTATTTATTATTATACTATTTAAAGCAGTGAACAGTAATACCCATCTAGGGTGTCCTACATTTTTAGGCCTTGAGTTGTAGCATCCCATGTTAGAAAAGCCCTTGGGGAAAGAGTTTTGGGGTTAGAAATAGAATTCAAGAATAGATTGGGAGTCTAGATTACTTCAGGGGTGAGTTAGTAAGTTTCCAGAGCCTGTGTGGCTTTCGTATGTATCTTTTTGGAAGGATTCGATCATAGAATGCGTGGGAAATGAGAAATACTCATTTTTCCTTGTGCACGCCCGTGCACCTTTAATGCACGCCCGTGCACCTTTGATGCACGCCCGTGCATGACATATATATATAAGTGAGAGCTGAGAGCTTTAGTTTCTTTTCTCACCAAATTTCATTTTAGCCAAAGTTCTCTCTTCCATTTCAGTTCCTTCCAACCTTAAAGAGGAAATCCAACAGTAAGTAGCTCCCGATCAAGTTAGAGAGTAAACAGATTAGTTCAAAAGATAGCTTTCAGAGGCAATGGCGCGAGGTAAGTGTTCGTTTACTTCTCCTCGTATTTTCCCAGCATGTTTGATGAGTTGTGATGCTTAGATGAACTTAATGCATGTTTAAGTGATGAGGATTCTTGTTGAGATGTTGATTTTGCCATTTTGACCCATGCATGCATGATTGAGCTTGTTCTAGTGAGAGAAAGCTAATGCTTCCATGGTGAATTTGTGAATGCTTGATGCATATTGCGTTTGAGACTTAAATTGTGTTATTTGAGGTGCTGGGAACATGTGTT
Organism: Anacardium occidentale; assembly: GCA_026122585.1. Taxonomy (NCBI): domain Eukaryota; kingdom Viridiplantae; phylum Streptophyta; class Magnoliopsida; order Sapindales; family Anacardiaceae; genus Anacardium; species Anacardium occidentale. The sequence continues at coordinate 29,652 of JAJEJH010001001.1, forward strand.
TGAAGTGAATTTGTAATTGATGTTGACATGGTTGAGAATTTGTGCATTTTCGGTAAGTGTTCTTGTTGAAGAACAAGACGCACAATCGTGTGCCTGCATGGCACGATCGTGTGCCTTTGTTTTCCAGAACACACGCCCGTGTGCACGTTGTGTGCACGGCCAGAATAACAGACACACACCCATGTGTCCTGAGGGACACGGTCGTGTGCATGCATGTTTCAAGAATTTGCCTAGAAATTCCAGTAGCTTGCACAGTCAGCAGCATGACCAGTGACAGCCCTGTGCGTCTGGGCACACACCGGTGTGTCGATGACTTACACGTCCGTGTGTGAGCCATGCACGCCCATGTGCCTTGTCCACACGCCCGTGCAGCCACAATTTTCCAGAAAATGATTATTAATTGACTAATTAAGCATGCAAATTCAGAATAAAGGCTAAATTTCTTCAGATAAGCATAAGATGAGTATGAATTCAGTAATAAAGCTGTAAATGCATACCATGACATTACATGTAGCTTTAGATGAGATTAAGAAATCTGAATTCAGTAGTATTCAGTATTTAGAACGTGATGTACGGGTGAGAGTATTAGGGTGAACTCGAAGGGGCATCCGTGGGATTCAGCTTTCTGACACTAGTCAGAATGTTCAGCAGTATTATAGTTTCAGCCTTCTGACACTAGTCAGATCGTTCAACAGTTATTATTCAGCTTTCTAGCCAGTAGTTAGATTATTCAGCCCACATGGTCAGGATGCCGAATCCCTGTGTTCACCAAGTCTGATTAGCATAGCAGATACCTTCAGGTACATACAGATAGAGATATTCAGATACATGCATCATCAGTTATCCATAGTATTTTCAGTAGCATGGCATGACATACACATCATGACATGAATAATATTGATATCAGTAAATGAATGAGATTTAGATAATCAGTTTTAGATTCCAACAAGCGCATAGATGTATGAATAGGGACGAGACCAGGTATGTTTGTGATTGTTTGTGCTTGCTTGGGTTGAGGGAAGTAATGAGCGCTTACTGGGTGATCTTTATCACTCATCCCCCTCCTTCTTCCATCCTTTTCAGGTGTTCGTGTTGTGTCCGAAGAGCGGTTGGATCGAGGCTGACGGAGAGGGCCTACACCACGATCTTAGTATGTATATATGTTTTGGACTTGTGTGGTTAGGTTGTAAATATTTTATGTATTCAGATGTATAGAAACAATATGTATATATGTGATAAAGGCCATTGGGCCTATTGTACAGAAAGACAATATATATTTCAGTCGATGTATTTCAGTTCAGCTTTCGCATGTGTATTCAAAATGTATAGCAGAAACAGTTTTATTTTATTTTCGTAGGATTCCTGTCTCGGGTACCTGAGTTTTCAGATTATTAATAAAAGATCCCCATATTATTCAGTAGTAGGGGTACTCGGGGCGGTGAGTCTTACATTGTTGGTATCAGAGCATTTGTAAGTTTGTGGTGCCTGTTTTCTCTCCTTCGCAGCCATCGTCCAGACCCTCCTCACAGCACAAGTTAGGTAATTATTTTCAGCTTTGATTGTGTTATGTGTTTCTAACCCCCAGTTTGTTATGATGCTGTAGATAGAGAGGAATATGTCCCTAGATGCATAGAGAAGACAGATAGTAGTTCACCCGTCCGTCCTATGAGTGTTAGTGATAGGCGGTGATCTCAGAGTACCTCCCATGTGTCGATGAGACCAGAGCAGTTGAGAGAGATGATTGAGGATGTAGTCAGGAAAAGCCTCCAACAAGCTGGAATGCGTAATGTTCAGGAACCAGATAGAGTTACTTCTCCCCAGTATGAGAGTTATCAGATTCTGAGACATAGGAGACAGTCTCAGTCTCAGTATCAGTCACAGCCACAGTATCAGCCCCAATCACAGTATCAGCATCAACATCAATCTCAGCTTCAGTCAGTTAGAGATAGATATCAGTATCCAGTAGGGTATATAGAGTACAGTCAAGGTATGAGTACAGAGACAACTGGTACTAGTTCTTCAGAGAGACTTCATCCGATCTACCATCTGTCAGGGTCATTTCAGCCAGTGAAGTTCAGTGGATCCAGAGATCCAGCAGTGACAGAGGAGTGGGTAGAGTCAGTGGAGAGTGTGATGAGTCTCTTCACATTATCAGAGAGAGAGAAGGTCAGATATGCGATGTTTCTTCTCAAAGGTGATGCCAAGGTTTGGTGGAGTCTAGCCAAGGCTTCCATCGATGAGTAGCATCTGACTTGAGTAGAATTCAGATGACTTTTTGATGCTGAGTATAGGAGTACAGAGATGATGTATGTCAAAGCCCAGGAGTTTATTGATTTGACTCAAGGGTCCAATTTAGTTAAAGAGTACACCACCAGATTTAATGCTTTGGAACGATTCGTCCAGAGTTTGGCGGGGACAGAGATGGGTAGAGTTCAGAAATTCATTCATGGCTTACATCCCGTAATTGCCAAAGATGTCCTGACAGGAGTAGATCTTCCCCGGAGATTCAGTGATGCATTGGGAAGAGTACTCAGATCAGAGGTCAGTTTACAGAAGATGAGTGTCATGAGTAGGGCATCTAAGAGGACAGATGACAGAGGACAAAAGACAGAGATAGAGGCAAGAGGCCGATGTCAGCTAAGAGGTCAGCTCGGGGTTTTCAGAGTCAGAGGCAGAGAGTCGCGCCTCAACTGTCTCAGTGTACCAGATGTGGCAGGCATCATTCTGGAGAGTGTTTAGCCAGCTAGATTTTTTGTTATTTGTGCCATCAGCCAAGAAACATGATGGCAACATGTCCAGCCAGAGGTGAAGCTGGTGGTGGGCCCAACAGATGTGGTATTGGTCAGTTCAGAGGCCGTGGCGATCCACCCATAGGTAGATCAGATGTTCCCAGAGTCGGTGGTGTAGCACCTGAGGGAGGTGCCGATCCTTCAGGAGTAGGCGGAGGCGGAGGCAGAGCTAGAGTTTATACTGTTCGCTAGGAGCAGGCAGAGGCCATTCCCCATACAATAACCGGTCAGTTACTTTATTTTGGTACTCCTTTATTTGTATTTGTTGATTGTGGAGCCACACACAGTTTTGTAGCCTGGAGTGTAGTGGAGAGATTAGAGGTTGACCCTAGTGTGGCTAGTAGGAGTATCCATGTAGAGATGTCAGATGGGGGATTTGTGTTGAGTGACAGAGTCTTCCTAGATCAGGAGGTAGAGATTATGGGTAGATCTATGATGATTGACCTGATTCTGCTGGAGTTAGCAGATTTTGATATGATTTTAGGGATGGATTTCTTGGGAAGATACAGTGTAGAGATAGATTGTGGAAGGAAGAAAGTGAGATTCCACATAGGCCCTGATCAGTTTGTATTTAGTGAGGGTAGAGTTGACAGTTTGATGATCTCCAATATTCAGACGAGCCGATTGATGAGACAGGGTGATGTTGGATACTTGGCCAATGTTGTCTGCAGCAGTTTAGTGGGTCTGAGTATCGAGGAGGTGCCAGTGGTTAGAGAGTTTTCAGATATTTTCCCAGATTAGTTGCCAAGGTTACCTCTAGACAGAGAGTTAGAGTTTAGTGTCGAGCTTCTTCTTGGTACGGCTCCAATCTCTAAGGCTCCGTACCGGATGGCTCCAGCTGAACTTCAGGAGTTAAAGAAGCAGCTTCAGGAGTTGACAGATAAGAGATTCATCAGGCCCAGTTGTTCACCTTGGGGAGCTCCGATTCTGTTTGTTAAAAAGAAAGATGGGTCGATGAGCATGTGTATCAACTACAGGGATCTGAACAGAGTGACAGTGAAGAACATGTATCCCTTGCCAATGATAGATTACCTCTTTGATCAGTTGAGAGGCGCAGCTGTGTTTTCCAAGATTGATTTGAGATCTGGGTATTATTAAGTCAGAGTGGCAGACAGAGATATTCCCAAGACAGCTTTCAGGACCAGATATGGGCATTATGAGTTCGTGGTGATGCCATTTGGGTTGACTAATGCCCCAGTCATTTTTTTGGATCTGATGAACCGGATGTTTTATGATTGGTTGGACCGGTTCGTGGTGGTCTTCATTGATGACATTCTGGTATATTCCTAGATTTTGAAAGCCTTTTCGGTTAGAGTTTCGAGGTTAGAAATCGAATTCAGAGAGAGATTGGGAGTCTGGATAAGTTCAGGGGTGAGTTGGTAAGTTTTCGAAGCCATGTGGCTTCCGTTTGAATCCTTTCGGAAGGATTCGATCAGGTGAGCGAGCGGAAAATAAGTGATGCTTATTTTCCCTGGTGCACGACCGTGCATCATAGGTGCACGACCATACATCATTGGTGAACGCTCGTGCGTGGCATAGTATATAAGTGAGCCGTGAGCAATTTAGACACTTTTCTCACCCAAGTTTTCTCTTTAGCCAAAGTTTCTCTCTTCCTTGCAGCTCCTCCCATCCTTAGAGAGGAAATCCAGTAGCCGATTGCCCCCAATCCGGTTAGAGAGCCAAGAGATTAGTGTTTGAAGCTTGTTTTCCAAAGCATGGAGAGAGGTAAGTGTTCTTCACTTCTTCTTGCGTTTTCCTAGCTTGTGTGATGAATTGTGATGCCATGGATGAGTTTTTTATATGTTGATGAGTGCTGGAAATGCTCTTATGCCATTGCATGTTAATTTGGTTGATGGATTTTCATTCTTGAAGCATGCATGTGTGTATGTATGGCTTTAGTGAGAGAAAGAAGATGTTTCCATGGTAGATTCCATGATTGATGATGCATGTTGCTTATGAAGCTTGAATTGTGTTGTTTGAGGTGCTGGAAATGTGTTATTTGTGTGAATTGGTGAATGAATATGAAATGACATGAGTTTTGATGCAATTTTCAGGCTGTGCTTTGTTGAAGAACCAGACGCACGACCGTGCGCCAGTATGGCACGGCCGTGAGTCTTTGTTTTTCCAGATGCACGCCCGTGTGCACGCCCCATGCACGGCCAGATAATGCACATGCACGCCCGTGTGTCCGCATACGCACGCCCGTGCATGCACTATAAATGAATGTTTTCCAGAAATTATAGTAGCTTGCACGACCAGGCGCACGACCAGCGCACAGTCCCGTGCGTCAGGGTGCACTCCCGTGCATCAGCAGATTTTCGAAAAAATGATTAATTAATGATTAATTAAGCATGGGAATTCAGATAAACAGTTAAATTGCTTCAGATAAGCATCAGATGGGCTGGTATTCAGATAATAAACTGCATGTGCATATCATGACATGACATGTAGTTTCAGAGAGGATCAGGGGATCTGAATTCAGTAGTATTCAGAACCTGATGTACAGGTAAGAGTGTAGGTGGAACACGGGGGGGCATCTGTGGGATTCAACCTTCTGATACCAGTCAGAACGCTTAGCAGTATTACAGATTCAGTTCCTGACACCAGTTAGATGATTCAGCAGCATTTTAGTTTACCATCTGGCACCAGTCAGATTGGGCAGTGGTTTTCAGATTCAGCTTTCTAGCCAGTAGCTAGACTGTTTAACCCACATGGCCAGGATGCCGAATCCCTGTGTTCACCAGTCTGATCAGCACAGCAGGTACCCGAGGGTACAGAGAGGTATTCAGATGCATGTATCCAGTATTTTCAGTTATCATGACATGACATACACATCATGACATGAACACATATGATAATAATGAATGAATGAGATCCAAATGATCAGTTTCCAGATTCCAGCAAGCGCATAGATGTATGATTAGGGCCGAGGCCCAGGTATGTTTGAATTTAATGATTGTTTGTGCTTGCTTGGGTATTGAGGGAAGTAAGGAGCGCTTATTGGGTGATCTTTATCACTCATCCCCCTCCTTCTTCCATCCTTTTCAGGTGTTCGTGCTGGGTTCGAGGAGCGGGTGGTACGAGGCTGATGGAGAGGGCACGCACATACACCCCGATCTCGGTTGTATATCAGTTTTGGACATGTGTGATCACATGTACCTTTTGTATGTTTACAGATGTATCCGGATGTACAGAAACAGTGTATGTATATGTATGTATGAAAAGGCCAATGGGCCCACTGTACAGAACAGATATGTATATTCAGTGATGTATATATTTCTGATGTAATTCAGTAAAGCTTCCGCATGTGTACAGTTGTATAGTTCCAGAGTTTTGTTTATTTATTTTTGTAGGATTCCCATCACAGGTACCCATATTTTCAGATGATTAATAAAATATCCATTCAGTTCTCAGCAGTAGGGGTACTCGTGGCGACGGGTCCTACAAAGTGTGAGTTTTGGTTTGACAGAGTAGCATTTCTAGGTCATGTGGTGACAGCAGATGACATTTCAATGGATCCCAATAAAGTGGAGGCTATTTTAAGTTGGCCAAGGCCGAAGACAGTGAAAGAGATACGAAGCTTCCTTGGGTTGGCAGACTATTACAGGAGATTCATTGAGGGATTCTTTAGCCTAGTGAGGCCTCTCACTACCTTGACTAGGAAAGAGGTTCCATTTGTATGGTCGGATGAGTGTGAGGCACATTTCCAGGAGCTCAAATAGAGATTGTGTAGCGACCCCTGCCCCAGGTTACTGTACGCTACGGAAATATACTGTATATAATGAAAATATACCTGAAACGGGGACCTCTACAGCAAAAAGAACTGCTGCCTGAAAAATTTCTTAATAAAAAGAAACTATAAATATAATTCAGTATTCAAATATACTGAAATATAAGCGTGAAAACCCAGGCTGCTCATGTATAAAAATATACTAGTCATACAGTGTACTAGAGTATAATACACACATATACATACATGAGAAATAAAAGCATGCGAGCCAACATGCCATCTGCTGCGCCGAGCCATATCGCCAAAATCTCGCAGCGGTCTCGCTCTAGCTCAACCACGAATCACTGACCTACAAAAGGAAACAGGGAAGGGAGTGAGTGACAAATTCACTCAGCAAGCGTTTCTAAACACAACACTCGCAGGTCCAAAACTATAGACTATGTGACTCGTCACGTAGGAGAAAAAATTCTGCTGGGCAATTTTCTTATCCTGATTCTCTTGATATACCGAAGTATATCCGTTTTCTGAATTATTCTTTACTGAATTCTATTATATTTATGTTCTGTTCTGTTCCATTACTGTTCTGTTTCTCATGAGATGTTGTACATGACAATGAAATGTAAATGCTGATGTCGTGTATGCTGAAAACTGTAAAAACTTACCCTCAGACTTGTTTTTCTGAAAAGCTGTCTTTTCTGAAAACTCTTTCTGATAATAAAATTGTGATCCGAAGATCCTGAATATATACGTATAGTATATACTGAAATCTGTATCAGAAAATACTGTATCTGAAAATCTGCTATGCTGGCCAGACTGATGAATACAGGGATTCGGCACCCTGGCCGTGTGAGTTCAAAGTCCTACTGAATCTACTGATGCACAACCAGTACTCTCTATCGAGCTTGGTCAGTGACCACGTCCTCTCTAGCGGACGCTAGTTTCCCTCTCTAGTGGGTGTGCGAACTCACAGGTGCCCCCTCGTATCCACCCCTATCTGATATATGAAAAAAAATCATATATGTATGTCTGAAAATCATGTTGTTGGATCCATAGATCCGGTCTGAAAACCTCTGATATGGCATGCCGTGCTAAATGCTGATAATCATGCATGATATGCTGTTTTCTGATGTTAATTCTGAGTTTTGTGTGCTTAGGAATGGCTTAGAGTAGCTTAATTCCTTTTTTCAATTCTTTTTCTGATTTTCCTTAGGTGCACGGGCGTGTGTTCTGGTGTGCACGAGCGTGCGGCAAAGCACACAGGACCGTGTGCTGGCCGTGTCCCTGGGCGTGCATGGTTCTGGAATGAAATCATGAAAACTGGTTGGACACACGAGCGTGTGGTGCAACACACGGGCGTGCAACAAGGGGCACACGGACGTGTATCACACTGCACGGGCGTGTGGCAGCCTTCTTCTTCTTCTTCCCGTGTCTCGCATACACGGGTGTGTGGAATTGGGGGAAAGCACACAGGCGTGTGTACTCGGGCACACGGGCGTGTGTCTGGGTTTCTACACGCACACGGCCAGCCTGCATGGTCGTGTCCATGCAGAATCTGAGGCTACATGGGCGTGCCTCACGGGCGCACGGGCGTGTGCTCAACTCAAATTCTACAGAACACGTCTGGAAATCCAGTAATTCCCACACCAACACTTCCACACTCCAAATCATCAAACATATATACTTTCTACTGCTGCTAGCACGTAAATAATCATTATTTCATCATCTCAATCACGCCAATCATCATAAATAAAGCATATATCTCATGCATACAAACATATACGCATATACACAAGGAAAACCACTCAATCATCCAATCATGCATCATATCAAGCTCAAGCATGTTGGAAACAACTCAAATAAGCACACATAAAGTTCACATAAGCTGGAAATAGCCATTCAAGCACTGAAAACAGCGAGAGAGGTAAGGAAAACACTTACCTCGCGCCATGGAAGCTTAACCTCTATCTCTAGAAGCCTCTGGATCTCTAATCTGAAGCTAGGCTGCTGGGGGATCTCTCTTTGGAACTCTAGGGTTCACTGGAGCTAAGGAAGAAGAAGAGAAAACAAGGGAAATAAGATGGGAAAGCTAAACTGCGCGCAACTGGAAAAATTAAAACAATATAATTGGCTGAGGTTGGACACACGGTCGTGTGTCCAAGGCATACGGTCATGTTTGCGGTGGAAAATAGCCATTTCCACCCATCCTTGCGCAGAAACTGAAACTAAGCCCCAAAGGACTTCTAAAATGACTCTTCTACCCCTTGGGTCATTACAATTCTACCCATCTAATAAAAATTCTGTCCCCGAAATTACCTAAACAAATTAGGGAATCTTTCTCTCATATCAGCTTCGACTTCCCAAGTAGCTTCCTCGATTCTCTGACTTCTCCACAAAACTTTAACCAGGAGAATCTCTCTGTTTCTGAGCTTCTTTACTCTGTAGTCCAAAATCTGAACTGGGACCTCTTGGTAGCTCAAATCATCTGATAACTCTAGATCCTGAACTTCTAACACGTGAGACGGATCGCTCACGTATTTTCTCAGCTGAGAGACATGAAACACACTGTGGATTCTATCTAAACTGGTTGGAAGAGCAAGCCTGTAAGCAACTCTGCCCACTCTCTCCAGAATCTGATACGGTCCAATGAATCTCGGAGCTAACTTGCCTTTTCTGTCGAATCTCAGGACACGTCTGTAGGGAGCAACTCGTAGAAACACATGATCTCCAACCTTAAACTCTATATCCTTACGCCTCAGATCTGCATAGCTTTTCTAACGATCCTAGGCCTGTTGAATTCTTTGCCTGATAACTCTGATTTGCTCAATCATCAACTGAGTCATCTCTGGCCCCACTGTTGACTCTAATGAATCCCTGTCACCAATGTCATCCCAGTACAATGGTGACCTGCACCTCCTACTATACAAGGCCTCGAAAGGTGCCATCTGGATCGTAGACTGATAGTTGTTGTTATAGGCAAACTCCATCAACGGTAGCAAATCAGCCCAACTAGTCTGAAAATCCATGCAACAGGCTCTCAACATATCCTCTAAGATCTGATTGACTCTTTCAGTTTGACCATCTGACTGCGGGTGGTAAGCTGAACTAAAATAAAGTCTGGTCCCCAATGCTCTCTGTATACTACCCCAAAAGGCAGACAAAAATCTCTAATCTCTATCTGAAACTATGTCTTTGGGAACCCCATGCAATCTGACCACCTCTCTGACGTACAAACAACCCAACTGATCTGTGCTCATGCCCTCTCTGATCGATAAAAAGTGAGCTGACTTGGTCAATCTGTCAACTATGACCCATATACTACTGTATCCACGCTGAACTTTCAGACGTCCTGAAATGAAATCCATGGAGATACTCACCTATTTCCACTCAGGAACTCTCAATGGCTGTAATAACCCAGAAGGTCTCTGATGCTCTGCTTTGACTTGCTGGCAAGTCAAACATTTAGCAATGAACTCTGAGATGTCTTTCTTCATACCAGACCACTAAAATCCTCTCTTGAGATCTTGGTACATCTTGGTACTACCGGGATGCGCTGAATAAACTGTACTGTGAGCCTCTGACAAGATTCTCTGTCTCAAATCTGTGTCCTCTGGCACACATACTCTGTCTCTGAACCTCAGAATCCCGTCTCTGATCTCAAAGTCTGGCGTTGTGCCCTGATAAACCCTCTGAATCATACTCTGAATTCACATATCTGACATCTGAGCAACTTTGATATCATCCAATATCGTGGACACTATCTGAAGTCTAGAGAAACCAGCTGTAACTATCTTAATATCCTCTCTGGCGATCTCATGCGACAACTGACTCTACACTGAAATCATGGATAGAGCTACTCTCCTGCTCAAGGCATCAGCTACTACATTAGCCTTGCCCAGATGATAGCGAATCTCGCAATTATAATCTTTTACTAGCTCTAACCATCTTCTCTGTCTCATGTTCAATTCTTTCTGGGTGAAGAAACACTTGAGACTCTGGTGATCTGAATAAATACAGCATCTGACACCATACAGGTAATATCTCCAGATCTTCAAGGCAAAAACTACTGCAGCCAACTCTAAATCATGCGTAGGGTATCTCAACTCATAATCCCTTAATTGCCTAGAGGCATAGGCAATTACCTTACCTTGCTGCACCAAAACTGCTCCAATCCCCTAGTGGGATACATCTGAATAAATCTCATAGTCGACACCCTCCTGAGGTAATGCCAACACTGGAGCGCTGGTCAATCTCTGCTTTAATTCCTGAAATCTCTCCTCGCATACCTCAGTCCACACAAAAGGAACCTCTCTCTGAGTCAAAGCTATCAATGGCCTCGTTATGCTGGAAAAACCCTCTATAAATCTGTGGTAATATCCAGCCAACCCAAGAAAACTCCTAACCTCCTTAGGTGTCTTTGGTCTCGGCCAACTCAGAATAACTTCTATCTTGCTCGGATCAACTGAAATACCAGCTACTGAGACTACATGCCCGAGAAATGCTACATTGCTCAACCAGAATTCACATTTGCTGAACTTGGTATAAAGCTGACGATCTCTCAATCTCTGAAGAACAAACCTCAGATGTTCTTCATGCTCCTCTACACTCCTCGAGTAGACCAAGATGTTGTCGATAAAGACAACAACAAATCTATCTAGACAGTCTTGGAAAACTCGGTTCATCAAATCCATAAATACTGCGGGAGCATTCGTCAACCCAAAAGGCATCACCATAAACTCATAGTGGCCATACCTCGTCCTAAAAGTTATCTTGGGTACATCTCTCTCTATAACTCTCACTTGATGATACCCAAACCTCAGATCTATCTTAGAGAACACTGCAGCTCTACTCAACTGATCGAACAAGTCATCAATCCTGGGTAACGAATACTTGTTCTTCACTGTTACCTTGTTCAGCTCTCTGTAATCTATACATATTCTCAGACTTCCGTCTTTCTTCTTGACGAATAAGATGGGAGCACCCCGTGGCGAATAACTCGGTCTGATAAATCTTTTATCAATCAACTCTTGTAGCTGTTTCTTCAACTCTTGTAACTCTGCTGGAGCCATCCGATATGGAGCCTTAGAAATAAAAGTCGTACCAGGAAGCAACTCTATACAAAACTCCAGCTCTCTCTCAGGAGGCAACCCTGGCAGATTATCTGGAAACACATCAGGGAACTCCCTCACTATGGGCACATCCTCGATACTTGGCCCAACTACATCTCTGCAAACTACATTGGCCAAGTACCCTACACATCCCTTACTTAAGAGTCTCCTCGCCTGTAAACAAGAAATAAGCGGGGTCTCTACTCTCCTCTCGCCAAATACGAACTGATCAGGGTCTAACTGCAGTCTAAACTTTTTCTTCCTACAGTCAATCTTTGCCCCATACTCACTCAGGAAATCCATAACTAGGATCATGTCAAAATCGGCCAACTCCAACATAATCAGGTCTATCCTCAATCTCCTGCCCATAATCTAGATCTCCTGATCTGACAGTACTCGGTCACTCAAAACAGTGCCACCATCCGGTATCTCTATACAAATACTCCTATCTGCCACACTAGGGATTAACCCTAAACTCTCTACTATCTCTCTAGATATGAAACTGTGTGTGGCACCACAATCAATCAACACATAAATAGGAATATTGAGAAAGAGCAACTGACCGGTAACTGCATGTGGCGTGGCCTCTGCCTGATCCCATCTGACTGCGAACACTTAGGCTTTACCTCCACTCGAAGGACCAACACCTCCTCCAGGTGCACTGGGACCACCTCTCCCTGCTCCCGCTCCTCTACCTGCTAGACTAGGAACAGGAAAACCTCTGGCTGGAAGACCACCACCAAGAACTGGGCACTCTCACACCCGATGACCATACTGTCTGCATTTGAAGCATACACCCTGTCCTGCTAAGCACTCGCCCAAATGCCTCCTACCACATGTCCTACACTGTGGTAAATCTGTTCTCTGTTTTCTGCCTTTTTCAGACTTCTTGGACAGTATGGGTCTCTTTCCTTTGTCTCTGCCACTGCCCCTGTCAGGAGCTCTCTCTGGGGCTCTCTCTGCAGGTGTACTGAACGCACCCATCCTCTGCAAATATACCTCTGATCTCATAGCTCTCCCTAGGGCGTCAGTGAATCTCTGAGGAGGAGACTGTCCTATCATGACGTCTCTGGCAATAGCTGGGTGTAACCCATGCATAAACTTCTAAACTCTGGTAATCTCTGAAGCTGTCATACCCGGCACAAATCTCAATAACTGATTGAATCTGGTGGCATAGTCTTTCACTGAACCTGTGCCTTGAGTCAACTCGATGAATTCCTGAGCCCTGGCGTGCATCATATCTGCACTACGGTACTCCTCATCAAACAGTCTTCTGAAGTCAACCCAAGACATACTACGAACATCCACTGATGTCTTAACGAGGTTCCACCAAACCCTCGCATCACCTCTGAGCATATAAACTGCATATCTAACTCTCTCTTTGTTTGTCATGGTAAACAACTCCATGGCATTCTCAACTGATTCAATCCAGTCTTCTGCGATGGTAAGATCTTTGAAACCAGTAAATCTGGGTGGCTGATGAGCTCTTGGAAGACTGTAAATCGGATGCAGTCTTTCTAAACCACTAGTACTCCTGTACCTCCCCCTGAACTCTGACCTCACTGATACTCTGACCCTGGTGCCTGAACATACTCTGGTGCCTGAGCATATACTGGTGCCTGAAACTCTTCTGGCCTCTGCTCATAATACTCTCTACCTCGCCCCTGACAGGCTCTGCCTCTGACAGGCTCTGCCTCTGACAGGCTCTTGAGTCTCAATTCTTTCTGTAGGCTGACGTTTGTCTCTCAACACTTCTCTGACAATATTTCTGACATCCTCTAGTCCAAGAGATGCTCTGGAATGCTGAGACCGCCTACGGTCACTAGTGCTCATAGGTCTAATGGAGGCACTACTCTGCTCACTCACCTCTCTAGGTAACTGGGATCTCCTATCTAGAAAATCACAGCACAGAGGATAAATATCAAACATAAACTGAAATTACACATTCAAAACTTACACTGAGGGGAAGCGAGCGATGGCTGCTCGGATATGCTGGCTCTCGGCTCATGCAATATCATAAAAATCATGTACGTGAAAACTCATTTTCTAAAAATGATTTTCAAAATCTGCTAATTGGCTCAAAGCAATGCTCTGATACCAAACACTGTAGCGACCCCCGCCCCAGGTTACTGTACGCTACGAAAATATACTGTATATAATGAAAATATACCTAAAACGGGGACTTCTACAGTAAAAAGAACTACTGCCTGAGAAATTTCTTAATAAAAAGAAACTATAAATATAATTCAGTATTCAAATATACTGAAATATAAGTGTGAAAACCCAGGCTGCTCATGTATAAAAATATACTAGTCATACAGTGTACTAGAGTATAATACACACATATATATACATGAGAAATAAAAGCATGCGAGCCAACATGCCATCTGCTGCGCCAAGCCATATCCCCAAAATCTCGCAGTGGTCTCGCTCCGGTTCAGCCACGAATCACTGACCTACAAAAGGAAACAGGGAAGGGAGTGAGTGACAAAGTCACTCAGCAAGCATTTCCAAACACAACACTCGCAGGTCCAAAACTACAAACTACATGACTCGTCACGTAGGAGAAAAAATTCTGTTGGACAATTTTCTTATCCTGATTTTCTTGATATACCGAAGTATATCCGTTTTCTGAATTATTCTTTACTGAATTCTGTTATATTTATGTTCTGTTCTGTTCTGTTCCATTACTGTTCTGTTTCTCATCTGTTTCTCATGAGATGCTGTACATGACAATGAAATGTATATGCTGATGTCATGTATGTTGAAAACTGTAAAAACTTGCCCTCAGGCTTGTTTTTCTGAAAAATTGTCTTTTCTGAAAACTCTTTCTGATAATAAAACTATGATCCGAAGATCCTGAATATATACGTATAGTATATACTGAAATCTGTATCAGAAAATACTATATCTGAAAATCTGCTATGCTGGCTAGACTGATGAATACAGGGATTCGGCACCCTGACCGTGTGAGTTCAAAGTCCTACTGAATCTACTGATGCACAATCGGCATTCTCTATCGAGCTTGGTCAGTGACCACGTCCTCTCTAGCGGACGCTGGTTTTCCTCTTTAACGGGTGTGCGAACTCACAGGTGCCCCCTTGTATCCACCCCTATCTGATATATGAAAAAAAATCATATATGTATATATGAAAATCATGCTGTTGGATCCGTGGATCCGGTCTGAAAACCTCTCATATGGCATGCCATGTTAAATGCTGATAATCATGCATGATATGCTGTTTTCTGATGTTAATTCTGAGTTTTGTGTTCTTAGGAATGGCTTAGAGTAGCTTAATTCCCTTTTTCAATTCTTTTTCTGATTTTCCTTAGGTGCACGGGCGTGTGTTCTGGTGTGCACGGGCGTGCGGCAAAGCACACGGGACCGTGTGCTGGCCATGTCCTGGGTGTGCATGGTTCTGGAATGAAATCATGAAAACTGGCTTGACACACGAGCGTGTGGTGCAACACACGGGCGTGTAACAAGGGGCACACGGGCGTGTATCACACTGCACGGGTGTGTGGCAGCCTTCTTCTTCTTCTTCCCGTGTCTCGCATACACGGGCGTGTGGAATTAGGGGAAAGCACACGGGCGTGTGTACTCGGGCACACGGGCGTGTGTACTCGGGCACACGGGCGTGTGTCTGGGTTTCTACACGCACACGGCCAGCCTGTACGGCTGTGTCCATACAGAATCTGAGGCTACACGGGCGTGCCTCACGAGCGCACGAGCGTGTGCTCAACTCAAATTCTGTAGAATACGTCTAGAAATCCAGAAATTCCCACACCAACACTTCCACACTCCAAATCATCAAACATACATACTTTCTACTACTGCTAGCACGCAAATAATCATCATTTCATCATCTCAATCACCTCAATCATCATAAATAAAGCATATATCTCATGCATATAAACATATATGCATATACAGAAGGAAAACCACTCAATCATCTAATCATGCATCATATCAAGCTCAAGCATGCTGGAAAGAACTCAAACAAGCACACATAAAGTTTACATAAGCTGGAAACAACCATTCAAGCGCTGAAAATAGCAAGAGAGGTAAGGAAAACACTTACCTCGCACCATGGAAGCTTAACCTCTATCTCTGGAAGCCTCTAGATCTCTAATCTGAAGCTGGGCTGCTGGGGGATCTCTCTCTGGAACTCTAGGGTTCACTGGAGCTGAGGAAGAAGAAGAGAAAACAAGGGAAATAAGCTAGGAAAGCTGAACTACGCGCAACTGGAAAAATTAAGACAATATAATTGGCTGAGGCAAGACACACGGTCGTGTGTGCGGTGGAAAATAGCCATTTCCACCCATCCTTATGTAGAAACTGAAACTAAGCCCCAAAGGACTTCTAAAATGACTCTTCTACCCTTTGAACTTTCCTAAAATGGCAATTCTACCCCTTGGGTCATTACAGATTGACTAGTGCTCCAGTTTTGGCACTACCTCAGGAGGGAGTAGAGTTTGATATCTACACAGATACGTCCCATCAGGGGATCGGAGCAGTATTGATGCAGAGTGGTAGGGTCATTGCCTATGCCTCTAGACATATGAGAGATCATGAGATGAGATACCCTACCCATGATTTGGAGTTAGTTGCAGTTGTTTTCACCCTGAAGATTTGGAGACATTATCTTTATGGAGTTAAATGTAGTATTTATTCAGACCATAAGAGTCTAAAGTACTTCTTCACTCAGAGAGAGCTTAATATGAGGCAGAGGAGATGGCTAGAGCTGGTGAAGGATTATGACTGTGATATCAGATATCACTCAGGGAAAGCCAATGTAGTGGCTAATGCCTTGAGCAGGCGAGTGGCCTTATCCAGTCTTTCAGTTCAGAGAGAGCAGTAGTATGAGATTGCCAAATAGCAGAATGAGATAGTGACTATAGGTTTCTTCAGGCTTTAGATCAGATCATCTCTGTTTGATGAGATCAGAGACAATCAGATGTCAGATGAGTGGACTCAGAGTGTGATTCAGAGGATGTTAGAGAGATCAGTGCCAGACTTTGAGTTTAGAGATGAGATCTTGAGATTCGGAGACAGAGTTTGTGTGCCATAGAGTTCAGAGTTGAGGCATAAAATTTTGTTAGAGGTACACAGTACGGTGTATTCAGCACACCCAGGCAGTACCAAGATGTATCAGGATCTCAAGAAGAGTTTCTGGTGGTCAGGCATGAAGAGGGATATAGCAGATTTCGTTTCTAGATGTCTGATATGTCAGCAGGTTAAGGCAGAACATCAGAGACCCTCAGGTTTACTTCATCCCTTGAGTATCCCTAAGTAGAAGTGGGAAGACATTTCCATGGACTTCATTTCTGGTCTTCCCAGAGTTCAGAGAGGATTTGATGGTATATGGGTGATAGTGGACAGACTCAGCAAGTCAGCTCACTTTTTACCAGTCCGACAGGGTATGTCTACAGATCAGTTGTGGAGTTTGTATACCAGAGAGGTAGTTAGACTCCATGGTGTTCCCAGGACTATAGTGTCAGATAGAGACTCCAAATTTCTGTCAGCTTTCTGGAGATCATTACAGAGAGTCTTGGGGACCAGATTGCAGTTCAGTTCAGTATATCATCCTCAGACAGATGGCGAGACAGAGAGGGTAAACAAGATTCTGGAGGATATGCTCAGAGCTTGTTGTATGGACTTTCAGACCGATTTGGTAGAGTTACTTCCTCTTATGGAGTTTGCGTATAATAAAAACTATCAGGCGACTATCCAGATGGCTCCATTTGAGGCATTATATGGTCGGAAGTGTAGATCTCCTCTTCATTGGGATGAGATTGGAGAGAGAGATTCTCTGGAGATAGTTGTGGGTCCAAAGATAGTTCAGGGGATGATTGAGTAGATCAGGATTATCAGACAGAGAATGAGACAGGCCTAGGATCGACAGAAGAGTTATGTAGACTTCAGACGCAGAGAGATTGAGTTTTCAGTAGGTGACAGAGTGTTTCTGAGAGTTGCTCCATACATGCACGTTCTCAGATTTGGCAGAAAGGGGAAGTTGGCCCCTAGATTTATTGGTCCCTACGAGATACTTGAGATAGTGGGGACAGTTGCCTACAGACTCACATTACCAGCCAGCATGGACAGAATTAATAATGTCTTTCATGTGTCTCAGTTGAGAAAGTATGTGGGAGATCCTTCTCATGTGCTTCAGTTTTCAGAGATTGAGTTGGCATAAGATTTGAGTTATCAAGAGCTACTAGTGTATCTGGACTACAAAGTCAAGGTTCTCAGAAACAAGCAGATTCCCCTTGTGAAGGTCTTATGGTGTAGTCAGAGAGTGGGGAAAGCTACTTGGGAGGTAGAGCCTAAGATTAGGGATTAGTTCTCAGAGTTATTCAGGTAAATTTCGGGGTCAGAATTTTTATAAGGGGGGAGGAAATGTAGCATCCCAGGTTAGAAAAGCCCTTAGGGGAAGAGTTTTGAGGTTAGAAACAGAATCCAAGAATAGATTAGGAGTCTAGATGACTTCAGGGGTGAGTTAGTAAGTTTTCAAAGCCTGTGTGGCTTTCGTATGTATCTTTTCGGAAGGATTCAATCATACAAATACGCGGGAAATGAGAAATACTCATTTTCCCTTGTGCACGCCCGTGCATGGCATATATATATAAGTGAGAGCCGAGAGCTTTAGTTTCTTTTCTCACCCAATTTCATTTTAGCCAAAGTTCTCTCTTCCATTTCAGTTCCTCCTAACCTTAGAGAGGAAATCCAGCAGTAAGTAGCTCCCGATCAAGTTAGAGAGCAAACATATTAGTTCGAAAGATAGCTTTCAGAGGCAATGACGCGAGGTAAGTGTTCGTTTACTTCACCTCGCATTTTCCCAGCATGTTTGATGAGTTATGATGCTTGGATGAACTTAATGCATGTTTAAGTGATGAGGATTCTTGTTAAGATGTTGATTTTGCCATTTTGACCCATGCATGCATGATTGAGCTTGTTCTAGTGAGAGAAAGCTAATGCTTCCATGGTGAATTTGTGAATGCTTGATGCATGTTGTGTTTGAGACTTAAATTGTGTTATTTGAGGTGCTGGGAACATGTGTTTGAAGTGAATTTGTAATTGATGTTGACATGGTTGAGAATTTGTGCATTTTCGGCAAGTGTTCTTGTTGAAGAACAAGACGCACGACCGTGTGCCTACATGGCACGGCCGTGTGCCTTTGTTTTCCAGAACACACACCCGTGTGCACGTTGTGTGCACGACTAGAATAGCAGACACACGCCCGTGTATCCTGAGGGACACGACTATGTGCATGCATGTTTCAAGAATTTACCCAGAAATTCCAGTAGCTTGTACGGTCAGCAGCACGACCAGTGCACGACCCTGTGCGTCTGGGCACAAGCCTGTGTGTCCATGACCTACACGCCCATGTGTGAGCCATGCACGCCCGTGTGCCTTGTCCACACGCCCGTGCAGTCGCAGTTTTCCAGAAAATGATTATTAATTGACTAATTAAGCATGCAAATTCAGAATAAAGGCTAAATTGCTTCAGATAAGCATCAGATGAGTATGAATTCAGTAATAAAGCTGCATATGCATACCATGGCATTACATGTAGCTTCAAATGGGATCAAGAAATATGAATTCATTAGTATTCAGTATTCAAAACCTGATGTACAAGTGAGAGTATTAGGGTGAACTCGATGGGGCATCCATGGGATTCAGCTTTCTGACACCAGTCAGAATGTTCAGCAGTATTATAGTTTCAGCCTTTTGACACCAGTCAGATCGTTCAGTAGTTATTATTCAGCTTTCTAGCCAGTAGCTAGACTGTTCAGCCCACATGGCCAGGATGTCGAATCCCTGTGTTTACCAAGTCTGATCAGCATAGTAGGTACCTTCGGTTACATACAGATAGAGATATTCAGATGCATGCATCATCAGTTATCCACAGTATTTTCAGTAGCATTACATGACATACACATCATGACATGAATAATATTGATATCAGTAAATGAATGAGATTCAGATAATTAGTTTCAGATTCCAACAAGCGTATAGATGTATGAATAGGGCCGAGGCCAGGTATGTTTGTGATTGTTTGTGCTTGCTTGAGTTGAGGGAAGCAAGGAGCACTTACTGGGTGATCTTTATCACTCATCCCTCTCCTTCTTCCATCCTTTTCAGGTGTTCGTGCTATGTCCGAGGAGCAGTTGGATCGAGGCTGATGGAGAGGGCCCACACCACCATCTTAGTATGTATATATGTTTTGGACCTGTGTGGTCATGTTGTAAATGTTTTATGTATTCATATGTACAGGAACAATATGTGTATATGTGATAAAGGCCATTGGGCCCATTGTACAGCAAGACAATATATATTTCAGTCGATGTATTTCAGTTCAGCTTTCGTATGTGTATTCAGAATGTATAGCATAAACAGTTTTATTTTATTTTCGTAGGATTCCCATCTCGAGTATCTGAGTTTTCAGATTATTAATAAAAGCTCCCTATATTATTCAGTAGTAGGGGTACTCGGGGCGACGGGTCCTACATGAGTCAGGGTTAAAAAAGAGATTTCTCAGTTAGAAATCTATTTCAATGAGATAGGGGGTAGAATGGTCTTTTATTGGCTTTATATGCAGCTTGTGGAAGGAGCATGACCGTGCGTTTGTATGCGTATGCCCGTGCGTCCTTTTCTCGCCATGCATGCCCGTGCATGCTTGTTGGTATATAAACCAATGTTTTTCCTCCGTCCGTTTCAGTCAGGTTTTCCTTTTTTTTTTCTCTCCAGGAAACCCTAGCTTTTTTAGGGAGAGATTAGTCAGCTTTAGTAGTCAGTCCAGTCAAGATTCAACCAAGGATAGAGAGATAGAAGATCTTAGCAACTCCAAGTAAGTATTCCCTTACCTTTTCCCATTTTTCCTTGGGTTTGTGTTTCCTTGGTTGGGTTATTTCAGTTATTGATGAATGTTTTTAGCTTATTAGCAATGTATGTTGCATGCTAGTATGTTTAATTTGAAATGTGATGAGTTTTGGTGTGACCTTGTGGATTTCGGCCATGGGTGTTGAAATAGGGCTAGATGCATGCCTGTGCGTTCGTTCACGTACACCCGTGCATTCTAGTTTTGGGCAAGGTCACAGTCGTGTATGTGAGGCATACACGACCCGCTTTTGAGAGGGAGTCACGCCCATGTAGGACCCGCCGCCACGAGTACCCCTGTTGCTGAATAACAATGGGGATCTTTTATTAATAACCTGAAAATACGGGTACCCGCAACGGGAATCCTACGAAAATAAAGTAAAGTCAGAAACTATAAAATTATACAACTGTACACATGCGCGGAAGCTAAACTGAATATATATCTGAAATGTATACATATCCTTCTGTACAATGGGCCCACTGGCCTATACACATATACATACATTGTTTCAGTACATCTAGATACATACAAAAGTACCTATGACCACACAGGTCCAAAACTGATATACATACAAACTGCGATCGAGGTGTGTGTGCGTGCCCTCTCCGTTAGCCTCGATCCAACTGCTCCTCAAACCAACACGAACACCTGAAAACTGGAAGAAGGAGGGGGATGAGTGATAAAGATCACCCAGTAAGCGCTCCTCACTTCCCTCAATACCCAAGCAAGCACAAACAATCATATAAACAAACACATACCTGGGCCTCGGCC
This sequence comes from Anacardium occidentale, assembly GCA_026122585.1. Classification (NCBI taxonomy): domain Eukaryota; kingdom Viridiplantae; phylum Streptophyta; class Magnoliopsida; order Sapindales; family Anacardiaceae; genus Anacardium; species Anacardium occidentale. The sequence continues at coordinate 50,929 of JAJEJH010001001.1, forward strand.
CTAATCATACATCTATGCGCTTGCTGGAATCTGGAAACTGTTATCTAGATTTCATTCATTCATTATTATCATATGGATGCATGTCATGATGTGTATGCTATGTCATGCTAACTGAAAACTGGATGCATGCATCTGAATACCTCTCTCTGTACCCTCGAGTACCTGCTGTGCTGATCAGATTGGGTAATACAGGGATTCGGCATCTTGGCCATGTGGGTTAACCATTCTAGCTACTGGCTAGAAAGCTGAATTTGAATGCTGTACTACTTCGATCTTACTAGTGTCAGAGAGCTGAAATTGAAATATTGCTGAATCATCTGACTGGTGTCAGGAACTGAATCTGAAATACTGCTAAGCGTTCTGACTGGTGTCAGAAGGCTGAATCCCACAGATGCCCCCTCGTATTCACCCTATACTCTTACCCGTACATCGGGTTCTGAATACTGCTGAATTCGGATCCCCTGATCCTCTCTGAAGCTACATGTCATGTCATGATATGCACTTGCAGTTTATTATCTGAATACATGCTCAACTGATGCTTATCTGAAGCCAATTAGCCTTTATTCTGAATTCGCATGCTTAATTTTCCATTTAATAATATTTTTCTGAAAATCTGCTGATGCACGGGCGTGCACCCTGACGCACGAGACCGTGCGCCTGGTCGTGCAAGCTACTGGAATTCACTATTCATCTTCACTAAAAATGCCTACGCACGGGCGTGCGTATGTGGACACATGGGCGTGCACATGCATTTTCTGGCCGTGCACAGGTCGTGCACACGGGTGTGCATCTGTCTGGTTCTTCAACAAAGCACCGCTCGGAAACATCACGAATTGGCCAACCAAAACTCATCCAAATGCAATAACACTTCAAATACACAATTCCAGCACTTCAAATATCACAATCCAAGCTTCACATGCAACATGCATCATCAATCATGGAATCTACCATGGGAACATCTCCTTTCTCTTTCTAAGGCCATACATACACACATGCATGCTTCAAGGGTGGAAATTTGTCATCCAAATCAACATGCAAGGCCATATAATCATCCCAAACAATCATCCACATGCAAAGAACACATCCATGGCATCAAGAAGCACAAAACATGCCGGGAAACTCAAGGAAAAGGTAAGAGAACACTTACCTCTTGCCATAATTCGGAAAACAAGCTTCAACTCTAATCTCTAGCTTGATCGGGAGCAAATGGCTGCTGAACCTCCTCTCTAGGAACAGGAGGCACTGAAATGAAAGAGAGAATATGGCTGAAATACAAACAGGTGAGTAAAGAAATGACAATTCTCTCGGTTCTCACTTAAATACTATGCCACGCACGGGCGTGCACCAAGGATGCACGGGCGTGCACCAGGGAAAATAAGCATCACTTATTTCCCGCTCGCTCGCCTACTCGAATCCTTCCGAAAGGATTCCAACGGAAGCCGCATGGCTTCGAAAACTTACCAACTCACCCCTGAACTTTACCAGACTCCCAATCTCTCTCTGAATTTGATTTCTAACCCCAAAACTCTACCCCTAAGGGCTTCCAGATCTAGGATGCTACATTTCCTCCCCCCTTATAAAAATTCCGACCCCAGAATTTACCTGAATAACTCTGGGAACCTATCCCTGATCTCAGACTCTACCCCCCAAGTGGCTTTCTCCACTCTCTGACTGCGCCATAAGACCTTCACTAGAGGAATCTGCTTGTTCCGGAGAACCTTGACCTTATAGTCCATAATTTGTACCGGCAGTTCTTGATAACTCAAATCATCTACCAACTCAACCTCTGAAAACTGAAGCACATGAGAAGGATCCCCCACATACTTCCTCAACTGAGACACATGGAACACATTATGGATCCTATCCATGCTAGCTGGCAAAGCCAATCTGTAGGCAACTGTCCCCACTCTCTCAAGTATCTCATAGGGACCAATGAATCTAGGGGCCAACATCCCCTTCCTGCCAAATCTGAGAACGTGCATAACTCTTCTATCGATCCTAGGCCTGTTTCATCCTCTGCCTGATGATCTGATCTGCTTAATCATCCCCTGAACAATCTCTGGGCCCACAACTGTCTCCAAAGAATCTCTTTCTCCAATCTCATCCCAATGAAGAGGAGATCTACATTTCCTACCGTACAACGCCTCAAATGGAGCCATCTGAATAGTCGCCTGATAACTGTTATTATAAGCAAACTCCATAAGAGGGATCAACTCTGCCCAATCAGTCTGGAAGTCCATACAACAAGCTCTAAGCATATCCTCCAGAATCTTATTCACCCTCTCAGTCTGCCCATCCGTCTGAGGATGGTAGGCTGAACTAAACTGTAATCTGGTCCCCAAGGCTCTCTGCAATGACCTCCAGAAAGCTGACAGGAATCTGGAGTCTCTATCTGACACTATAGTCCTGGGAACACCATGGAGTCTGACCACCTCTCTGATGTACAGTCTTCCCAACTGATCCGTAGACATACCCTGTCTAATAGGCAGAAAATGAGCTGACTTGCTCAGTCTGTCCACAATCACCCAAATGCCATCAAATCCTCTCTGAACTCTGGGAAGACCAGAAATAAAATCCATAGAAATATCTTCCCATTTCCACTCAGGAATACTCAAAGGATGAAGTAAACCTGATGGTCTCTGATGCTCTGCCTTAACCTGCTAACATACCAGACATCTGGAAACAAAGTCTGCTATGTCCTTCTTCATGCCTGACCACCAGAAACTCTTCTTGAGATCCTGATACATCTTTGTACTGCCTGGGTGTGCTGAATACACCGTACTGTGCGCCTCTGACAAAATCCTCTGCCTTAACTCTGAACTCTGTGGCACACATACTCTGCCTCTGAATCTCAAGATCCCATTTCTGAACTCAAAGTCTGGCACTGCTCTCTCTGACATCCTCCGAAGCATACTCTGAGTCCACTCATCAGACATCTGACACTCTCTGATCTCATCATACAGAGAAGATCTGATCTGATCTGAAGCATGGAAAATCCCGCAGTCACTATCTCAATCTGCTCTCTGGCTATCTCATACTGCAGCTCTCTCTGAACTGAAAGACTGAATAAGGCTACTCGCCTACTCAAAGCATCTGCCACTACATTGGCTCTCCTTGGATGATATCTGATGTCAACATCATAGTCCTTCACCAACTCTAGTCATCTCCTCTGTCTCATATTAAGCTCTCTCTAGGTGAAGAAATATTTCAGACTCTTATGATCTGAATAAATGCTGCACTTGACCCCATAAAGATAATGTCTCCAAATCTTCAAAGCAAACATAACTGCAGCTAACTCCAAATCATGAGTGGGATATCTCATCTCGTGATCTTTCAACTGTCTGGAGGCATAAGCAATAACTCTACCACTCTGCATCAGTACTGCCCCAATCCCCTGATGGGACGCATCTGTGTAAATATCAAACTCAACTCCCTCCTGAGGTAGTGCTAAAACTGGAGCACTAGTCAATCTCTGCTTAAGCTCCTGGAATTGTGCCTCGCACTCATCTGACCAAACAAATGGAACCTCTTTCCTAGTCAAGGCAGTGAGAGGCCTTGCTAGGTTAGAAAATCCCTCAATGAATATTCTGTAATAACCTGCCAACCCAAGGAAGCTTCTGATTTCCTTTACTGTCTTTGGCCTTGGCCAACTCAATATAGCCTCCACTTTACTGGGATCCACTGAAATACCGTCTGCTGTCACTACGTGTCTCAGAAATGCCACTCTGTCAAGCCAAAACTCACACTTGGAGAACTTGGCATACAGCTGTCTGTCTCTCAGTCTCTGAAGTATATATCTGAGATGCTCTGCATGCTCCACTACACTCCTGGAATATACCAGAATGTCATCAATGAAAACCACCACGAACCGGTCTAAGCAATCATGAAACACCCGGTTCATCAGATCCATAAAAATCGCTGGGGCATTAGTCAACCCAAACGGTATCACCACGAACTCATAATGCCCGTATCTGGTCCTGAAGGCTGTCTTGGGAACATCTCTATCTGCCACTCTGACCTGATAGTACCCAGATCTCAAATCAATCTTGGAAAACACAGCTGCACCTCTCAACTGATCGAACAAGTCATCAATCCTGGGCAGGGGATACTTGTTCTTCACTGTCACTCTGTTCAGCTCCCTGTAGTCGATACACATCCTCATCGACCCATCTTTCTTCTTAACAAATAAAATCGGAGGGAACAACTGGGTCTGATAAACCTCTTAACTGTCAACTCCTGAAGCTGCTTCTTCAACTCCTGAAGCTCAGCTGGAGCCATCCGGTACGGAGCCTTAGAGATTGAAGCCGTACCCGGAAGAAGCTCAACACTAAACTCCAACTCTCTGTCAGGAGGTAACCCTGGTAACTCCTCTAGAAACACATCTGGAAATTCCCTGACAACTGGCACCTCCTCGATACTCGGACCCACTAAACTGCTGCACACAACATTGGCCAAGTATCCGACACAACCCTGTCTTAATAATCTGCTCGCCTGAACACTGGAGATAATCAGACTGTCAACTCTACCCTCACCAAACACAAACTGATCAGGGCCTATGTGGAATCTCACCTTCTTCCTTCCACAATCTATCTCAGCTCCATATCTCCCAAGGAAATCCATACCCAATATCATATCAAAATCTGCTAACTCCAGCAGAATCAAATCAATCACCATCTGCCTACCCATAATCTCTACCTCCTTATCTAGGAGGACTTTGTCACTCAACACAAATCCCCCATCTGGCATCTCCATATGGATACTCCTACTGGCCACGCTAGGGTCAACCCCTAATCTCTCAACCACACTCCAAGACACAAAGCTGTGTGTGGCCCCACAGTCAACAAGCACAAATAAAGGAGTACCAAAATAAAGTAACTGACCGGTAACTGTATGGGGAATGACCTCTGCCTGCTCCTGACGGACTGCATAAACTCTGGCTTTACCTCCGCCAACTCCGGAAGGACCGGCACCTCCCTCAGGTGCTCTATCACCAACTCAGGGAACATCTGCTCTGCCTCTCTCT
>JAJEJH010001002.1:0-55931 GCA_026122585.1 Anacardium occidentale
GCTGAAAGAAACTAATCTTTTATTCAATAAACTGGAACTTGGGTACCCGAGACGGGAATCCTACGAAAAAGAAAATACTATACTACTGCTGATCTAATTTACACTGCAAGCGGAAGCTGAAACTGAAATATACAATGAGCCCAACTGGCTTTACTATATATATATAACTGTTCTGTACAACTGTTTTACATCTGAGTACATATACATTTACAAAACGTACAAGTACAAGACCTCACAGGTCCAACTGAAAATAAAATACAAACTGGAGAGTGTGTGGGGGGTCCTCCTCGCCAGCCTCAATCCACCCGCTCCTCGCCAGCAGCAAACTGACCTGAAAAGGAAGGAAGAAGGAAAGGGATGAGTGATAAAGATCACCCAGTAAGCATTCCTTACTTCCCTCAACCCACGCAAGCAGCAAACAAGGGTATGCATACCTGATCGGCCCTATTCATGCATCTAATCGCTTGCTGGCACTGAATCTGATTTATCTGATTACTGCTGTTATCTGATTATTCTGTTATCTAGTTACTGATTTCTGATTAATGCATGTCAATATGAATATATGAAATGACATGCTGAGCTGGAATCTGAAAATGACTGATGATGCATGTATCTGAGCATCTAACTGAATGTACCCGAAGATACCTGCTGTGCTGATCAGGCTGATGAACACAGAGATTCGGCATCCTGGCCAAGTGGGCTGAACATTCTAGCTACTGGCTAGAAAGCTGGAAACTGTACTGCTGCTGAGCTGACTGACTGGTGTCAGAAAGCTGGGTCCCACAGATGCCCCCTCGAGTTCACCCCAAAACTGAAACCCATAGATTGGGTTCTGACTGCTGAAAACTACTGAATTCGGATCCCTGGATCCTCATTCAGACTACATGCTGTGCTATGCATGCTTATGCATCTGTTCTTAGCTGAAATCTGGATTATCTGATGTCTGATTGCCTTTGGATGGATTACCAAACCTTTAATAAATCAATTTCTGAATTTCTGGAAGAAACTGGCTGACACACGGCCGTGCAAGGAAAGCACACGGTCGTGTAGCACACACACACGGCCGTGCAGGCAAAGGCACACGGGCGTGTGCCCCAGCACACGGGACCGTGTGTCGGTCGTGCGTCTGGGCGTGTGTGCTTTTGGAATTCTGGCCATTTCATGCAATAAATGGGACACACGGCCGTGTCCCTCAGGACACACGGTCGTGTCCCTACGTTTCCTGCCCGTGTGCACGAAGCGCACACGGCCGTGTCCTTGCAGAAACAAGGGCACACGGGCGTGCTCTTGCGGGCACACGATCGTGTGTCTTGCTCTGCTCAGACTTGGCTCACCTGAAACGCGCTGGAAACCAACTGATTCTCAACCAAACTGAAATTAACTGGAAATATGCATAAATGGCACTTCTAATAACACATATCAATCATCAATCTCAACATCCATCCACTGTTACTGATTCCACCATTAACACATCAAGTTTTCTCACACTACACACACACAGCAAAACATGCATGGTTCTGGGTGGAAAATAAGCATGGCAATCAACATATAATCATCATCTCATCATCATACATACATACAAGCAAAGCATCTCAAGCTAGGAATGGAAACTCACATTTCCATCCACATCAAACAAGCTGGAAAACTGAAGGAGAGAGTAAGAAACACTTACCTCTCGACATGGCTGCTGGAAGCTTAAACTCAAGCTATTCTCTCTGATCTCTGGCTGGATTGGGAGCTGCTGGAAGCTGGACTTCTCTCCTAGGGCTGGAAGCTGCTGAAAAGGAGAAGAAAGCTGGCTAAAATGGGTGAGAAAATGAAAGTCTCCCGTCTCTCTCTCTCTTTAATCCCACCTGCACGGGCGTGCAGGCTTGGCGCACGGGAGTGCACCTGGGAAAATGGATGAAATCCATTTCCCGCGCTTCGCATGATTAAAACCTCCCTAAAGGCATCATACGAAGGCCACACTGCTCTGGAAAATTACTAACTCACCCCTGAATTCTGATAAACTCCCAATCTATCTCTGAATTCTATTTCTAACCCCAAAACTCTACCCCTAAGGGCTTTTCTAAAACTGGGATGCTACACATCCCATCAGGGGATCGGGGCAGTTTTGATGCAGAATGGTAGGGTCATTGCCTACGCCTCTAGGCAATTGAGAGATCACGAGTTGAGATACCCTACCCACGACCTAGAGTTAGCAGCGGTCGTTTTCGCCCTAAAGATTTGGAGGCATTATCTATATGGAGTCAGATGCAGCATATATTCAGACCACAAAAGTCTGAAATATTTCTTCACCCAGAAAGAGCTCAACATGAGACAGAGGAGATGGTTGGAGCTGGTGAAGGACTATGATTGTGACATCAGATACCACCCAGGGAGAGCCAATGTGGTGGCTGACGCCTTGAGTAGGCGAGTAGCTCTTTCCAGCTTATCAGTTCAGCGAGAGCTGCAGTCTGAGATTGTTAGAGAGCAGATAGAGATAGTGACAGCAGGATTCTCGAGGCTTCAGATCAGATCCTCTTTGTATGATGAGATCAGAGAGGGGCAGATATCAGATGAGTGGACTCAGAGTATGCTTCAGAAAATGTCAGAGAGAGTAGTGCCAGACTTTGAGTTCAGTGATGGGATCTTGAGGTTCAGAGGCAGAGTCTGTGTGCCCCAGAGTTCAGAGCTGAGACAGAGGATTTTGTCAGAGGCGCACAGTGCGGTGTACTCAGCACACCCGGGCAGTACAAAGATGTACAGAGACCTCAAGAAAAGTTTCTGGTGGTCAGGGATGAAGAGAGACATAGCAGACTTCGTTTCCAGATGCCTTGTATGTCAGCAAGTAAAGGTAGAGCACCAGAGACCCTCAGGATTACTTCATCCTCTAAGTATTCCTGAGTGGAAGTGGGATGATATCTCCATGGATTTCATCTCCGGGCTTCCCAGAGTTCAGAGAGGTTATGATGGAGTATGGGTCGTAGTTGACCGTCTCAGCAAGTCAGCGCATTTCCTGCCAGTTAAACAGGGAATGTCCACAGAGCAGCTAGCCAGACTCTACATCAGAGAGGTGGTGAGACTCCACGGCGTTCCCAGGACGATAGTGTCAGACAGGGACTCCAGATTTCTGGCAGCCTTTTGGAGATCTCTGCAGAGAGCATTGGGAACTAGATTGCATTTCAGCTCAGCATATCACCCTCAGACAGACGGCCAGACTGAGAGGGTGAATAAGATATTGGAAGACATGCTGAGAGCGTGTTGTATGGACTTCCAGACCGATTGGGCAGAGCTGATTCCTCTAATGGAGTTCGCCTACAATAACAGTTATCAGGCGACAATTCAGATGGCTCCATTTGAGGCGCTGTATGGTCGGAAGTGCAGATCTCCTCTCCATTGGGATGAGATTGGGGAGAGAGATTCCTTAGAAGTATCAGTGGGACCAGAGACTACTCAGAGGATGATTGAGCAAGTCAAGATCATCAGGCAGAGAATGAGACAGGCCCAGGATCGTCAGAAAAGCTACGCAGATCTGAGGCGCAGAGAGATAGAGTTCTCAGTGGGTGACAAAGTTTTCCTGAGGATTGCACCCTACAGGCAAGTCCTCAGATTTGGCAAGAAAGGGAAATTAGCACCCAGGTTCATTGGTCCCTACGAGATCCTCGAGAGGATAGGGACAGTCGCCTACAGATTAGCACTGCCAGCTAGCATGGACAGAATCCACAATGTCTTCCATGTGTCCCAGTTGAGAAAGTATGTGGGAGATCCATCTCATGTGCTTCAGTTTTCAGAGATAGAGTTGGCAGAAGACCTCAGTTATCAAGAGCTTCCAGTTCAGATCTTAGACTACAGAGTCAAGGTCCTCAGAAATAAAGAGATTCCACTGGTCAAAGTGTTATGGCGCAGCCAGAGGGTGGAAGAAGCCACCTGGGAGGTAGAGTCTGAGATCAGGGATAGATTCCCAGAGTTGTTCAGGTAAATTCCGGGGTCGGAATTTTGTTAAGGGGGGAGGTAATGTAGCATCCCAGGTTAGAAAAGCCCTTAGGGGTAGAGTTTTGGGGTTAGAAATAGAATTCAGAGATAGATTGGGAGTTTAGCAGAATTCAGGGGTGAGTTAGTAACTTTCCAGAGCAGTGTGGCCTTCGTATGATGCCTTTAGGGAGGTTTTAATCATGCGAAGCGCGGGAAATGGATTTCATCCATTTTCCCAGGCGCACTCCCGTGCGCCAAGCCTGCACGCCCGTGCAGGTGGGATTAAAGAAAGAGAGGGACGGGAGATTTTCATTTTCTCACCCATTTCAGCCAGCTTTCTTCTCCTTTTCAGCAGCTTCCAGCCCTAGGAGAGAAGTCCAGCTTCCAGCAGCTCCCAATCCAGTCAGAGATCAGAGAGAATAGCTTGAGTTTAAGCTTCCAGCAGCCATGTCGAGAGGTAAGTGTTTCTTACTCTCTCCTTCAGTTTTCCAGCTTGTTTGATGTGGATGGAAATGCGAGTTTCCATTCCTAGCTTGAGATGCTATGCTTGTATGTATGTATGATGATGAGATGATGATTATATGTTGATTGCCATGCTTATTTTCCACCCAGAACCATGCATGCTTTGCTGTGTGTGTGTAGTGTGAGAAAACTTGAGGTGTTAATGGTGGAATCAGTAGCAGTGGATGGATGTTGAAATTGATGAATGATATGTGTTATTAGAAGTGCCATTTATGCATGTTTCCAGTTAATTTCAGTTTGGATGAGGTTTGGGTTGGTTTCCAGCGCGTTTCAGATGAGCCATGTCTGAGCAGAACAAGACACACGACCGTGTGCCCGCAGGAGCACGCCCGTGTGCCCTTGTTTCTGCAAGGACACGGCCGTGTGCACGAAGTGCACACGGGCAGGAAACGCAGGGACACGACCGTGTGTCCTGAGGGACACGGCCGTGTGTCCCATTTATTGCATGAAATGGCCAGAATTCCAGAAGCACACACGCCCAGACGCACGACCAGCACACGGTCCCGTGTGCTGGGGCACACGCCCGTGTGCCTTTGCCTGCACGGCCGTGTGTGTGTGCTACACGACCGTGTGCTTTCCTTGCACGGCCGTGTGTCAGCCAGTTTCTTCCAGAAATTCAGAAATTGATTTATTAAAGGTTTGGTAATCCATCCAAAGGCAATCAGACATCAGATAATTCAGAATTCAGTTAAGAATAGAAGCATATGCATTCAGAGCATAGCATATAGTCTGAATGAGGATCCAAGGATCCGAATTCAGTAGTTTTCAACAGTCAGAACCCAATCTATGGGCTTCAGTTTTGGGGTGAACTCGAAGGGGCATCTGTGGGACCCAGCTTTCTGACACCAGTCAGTCAGCTCAGCAGCAGTACAGTTTCCAGCTTTCTAGCCAGTAGCTAGAATGTTCCGCCCACTTGGCCAGGATGCCGAATCCCTGTGTTCATCAGCCTGATCAGCACAGTAGGTACCTTCGGGTACATTCAGTTAGATGCTCAGATACATGCATCATCAGTCATTTTCAGATTCCAGCTCAGCATGTCATTTCATATATTCATATTGACATGCATTAATCAGAAATCAGTAACCAGATAACAGAATAATCAGATAACAGCAGTAATCAGATAAATCAGATTCAGTGCCAGCAAGCGATTAGATGCATGAATAGGGCCGATCAGGTATGCATGCCCTTGTTTGCTGCTTGCGTGGGTTGAGGGAAGTAAGGAATGCTTACTGGGTGATCTTTATCACTCATCCCTTTCCTTCTTCCTTCCTTTTCAGGTCAGTTTGCTGCTGGCGAGGAGCGGGTGGATTGAGGCTGGCGAGGAGGACCCCACACACACTCTCCAGTTTGTATTTTATTTTCAGTTGGACCTGTGAGGTCTTGTACTTGTACGTTTTGTAAATGTATATGTACTCAGATGTAAAACAGTTGTACAGAGCAGTCACATATGTATGAAAGCCATTGGGCTCATTGTATATTTCAGATTTAGTTTCAGCTTCCGCTTGCAGTGTAAATTAGACCAGCAGTAGTATTTTCTTTTTCGTAGGATTCCCGTCTCGGGTACCCAAGTTCCAGTTTATTGAATAAAAGATCAGTATCTTTTAGTAGCAGGGGTACTCGTGGCGGCGGGTCTTACATTGCACCAGGGAAAATTAACTTTAGGCCAAATGGTTTTCAGTATCACCCCTAATTTTAAAAACCAAAACGCCCATACTTTGATTATTTTCTATTTAAATTTTTTAACATTTTTGATAAAATAATTAAACTACCTTTATCAAAAAAATAAACAATTATAATAAATTTTTTATTATGTATAATAAAAATTATAAAAATATTAACAATTTTAAAATATTTAAAAAATATTTAATTTTTAAAAAATTAATAAGGAAGTTACTGCTGCTTAATAGCATAATGGTTTATTTTAAATTTTTAATATTTAAATAATATTTTATATTATTATTATTTTTATAAAATTTATTTTATTAGTTTATAATTTTTATTAAAATTATAAAAATATTTTTTATTATTAAAATTTAATAATTAATTATTAAATTTGATCCATAAGTTTAATTAAAAGATAAATATTTAAATTTAAAAAAATTATGGACGAATGTCTTTGCCGAGAGCCTTGGGTGGGAGTTGGTTCTTATGGCCGTAACTCTATCTGTGACATCAAAACATTGGTGGGTCCAAAATCCACATTTGAAACAAATTAATTGACTTTAACAAGATTCCATACTTTATAATTTGAGATTGTTACTCAGACAATTGAACACCCGCCCAATATTTTGCAGCAAATCCTGGAGGTTGCTTCTTGAGAAAGTGACGTGACCATAGAATTTCCTTTGTCCTGTATTTCATAATTTTCTCTTATTAAATCAGTAATAATAACAATTATGTATTTATTTATTCTCTTTTTAATAACCCAAAATTTTCTAAAACTTGCTCGCAAAGCTGAGTTTTAAACTAAAATCCTATCAAACCCCGTAATCATTTAAGAACTGGAAACAACTAATGACTGAATATTAAACAGTATGCATTAGCTTGTGGAAAAATAATAGAGATAGATTTCTTTTTCATTTTTTTCTTATCCCCTAAATTCAAGGAACAGGATTAAATTTATATAATGGTACCAGATTAAGTTTCATGTGTTAAATATTATGTTTATAGAAAACACTCAATAATATTATGCATACAAAATTAAGATCTTAATTGATGTGACTACTGATATCTCATCGCCATATTAATGTTAGGATTTTGGGGAGTGATGAAACTTTTTCCAATTAATGTGGATTCTAAACGGTATATTTATGTAATAGCCAGAATTTGATTGCTTAAATATATTGACATCCCAAAAGGAAACGTTTTTTGGTCCAGGAACCAAAACGGACTCCATTCCTTTAGAAGAGGCCCATGATGAATTGTTCTTGTAGTCTCTTTTAACATAAATTTGGATAAAGCTTGAGGGTATTGTAATAATATTAATGAAGCGATTTTGTTGCTCTCATTTTTTTTTTTTTTGTTTATTTAGTTTCCATCTACTGTATTAGATATAGGTTTAATAAAAATAATACAATAGTCTATAATATCTCAAAGGTTTTATTTGTATTTTTACATCTCTTTTCTCTTTTCTTATATACAATTTTTGAAAGAAAAAGTACATTTAATTCCTCTTTGTTCTTTGGACTATGACCCATAATTTTGAATTTAAATTAATAGTGTTGTATATATATTGACGACATTTTACTTATATAAGAATTAATGTCTTGAATAATCGTAATAAAGATGTTATAGTGTAGGATCTGACTAAGACCATTTTTTATAGTTATACTAAAAAGTTCTTTTTATAAATAGCTAATTTTGCATCGCCTAGTCGTTGGTCAATTGCTTATCTTGGTATCCAAGTTTTAAGTTTATTAAGGGCTTTGGGTTTATGAGTTGACTAATGATTGTCTATTATTTAGTTGATTTGGTTATGCTTCAAGGTTTAACTTTAAAGTGCTTATTTGACCGCATAATATTTGCCCCTAGTTCTTGTAGTGCAAGGAGTCTCAAGAACTTCAAGAATTTCAAGAATTTACTACCATGTAAAGATCTTATTGTATCTTTCTAAATGATGCAAGTTGTTACTATCATGATCCCTTATATTTTGAACAGTGTATCAATCTTATTGCTTCACTTTCATTATATAATATGATTAGGAGCCAATGACCATGTGTTTAAGAGTCACTTAAACAATTATAATGCATTTTCCTTGATTATAAAATGAGTATTTTGGGATGCAATTTTCCATAAGTTCTTTTTTTGAATGCTTCATAACTTTTTTTTTTTTGAATTAAATGAAAAATGGGAGTTTAAAGTCTGATGTTTCTATCGAAGAAGAGGATGTATGGATTGGTTTTTATGATAATGCCTATCTATCATTATGCTTGTTGTTATTATGCTATTTTCTTAATATTGTTGTGGTGTTGTTCACCATAATGACTTTCTTCACTTAGGTGTGTCGTCATTCCTTTACAGTTTTGAAATGTGCTTTTACATCGATTCATAACTCAATCTTTGGCTTAACTTCTTTTTAGTAGGCACATTAAGAAAGTTGGTTATCCCATTAAGTTTAAAGCTAAACTAAAGGTGAATAAGTCACTTGAAATGGTTTCCAAGCATATTTCTAGAAGTTTGACATTTTCCTAGACTCATGCCTTTTTTGTAATGGTAATCTAATATAAAGTTCTGTAGGTCTTAGTGGTGGATTTTTTTTATTTATTTTGCTCTAAATCCTTCTCTAGTTTATTTATAGGCTATCTACCTTTGTTCTTTTTTGGATGAAGTAGTGAACCGACAGCCCCTTGGATGTGTTAAAAGGATTCTTCTTATAAGGGAGTGCTTGGATGACTATGACTAAGATTGTTACAGATCATCCGTTGTTTAGGTCATCTTAAGGAGGTTTTCACATAGGATTGTTGACAAGCCTTAGGCTTGGGTTAGGAGCTTGCACACTTTTATGATTTGATTAAAGGGTTCTAGGAAGTTTGTTAGGAAAGAAGATCTAAAGGAGAAAAAAAATATAGAGGTTAAGGGCTTTACCTTTTACTTGATAATTGTTTAGCTTTTGTCTTTTCCTAAGGATATTTTGGGCTTGTCAAAAAATCATGCCTCTTAGTCTGCTAAACCAAGTTAATTGTACTTGTAGACTAAATATTCTTATACTAGTATTCATTTTGAATGATATATTATTTTGTTTCTTATCTCCATTTATTATTATTATTATTACTTTGTTGTGATTCTTATGAGACATATACTTGTGTACCTTTTACATGATGAACGATCAAAGATACAAAAGATAGAAATAATTTCAAGTGAGAACAGATTGCATGTGATAACGGAGAATATATAAATTTTCAAGGCTTTTTCTTACTTAAGAATGAATAACAATACATTGTGTTTTAGATCATGATAAAATATAATACATATGACCACTTGCTACATAGTCATGTTAGAATGAGCATTAATCAAATTGTAGACAATGTCTTTGTGGTTCTTTGTCGTGGTATTATAGTGCATAGATGTACATAACCAAATTTCTCATGTCATGTCGTCAAGGACATTTTGCACATTATGGTTAGAATTTTATAAGTATGAGCTATTGTTAGGTATCACAAATACCTAGGGAACTATGTCTTCCTTAGAGCCAGTTTGCACTCAATAACACATAAGAACACTATCTAGAGTAAGAATACAAGATTTATGTTGCTGTACAACTTAAAGGTGAGGAGTACAACTTATGCATCAAACTTTAGTTACCTTGGCCACTTAGGTGCGACATTACATGTGAATGCAATGAGTTTTCTAAGCCCTAATATTGTAACACCCCATCTCGAAAGTATTGCCCTTTATGGTAAAGTGCTATTAAATGTTCAACGACTCAAATTTTTTTACAATACCCTTAAGCCTATTATAATAATTTGGATGGTAAAATTGATATGACTAATAAATAGTTTATTGGACTTTTAATAGAATGATCCAATAAACCTATTATAAATATAGATTGGGTTATCTGTTTCAGTACAATTCTTGACAGTATTATTTTCATTAAAACTATTGTTCTTTGGGTATTTAGAAACATAAAGATTTAACCCTTTAAAGATTGATAATCAATCTTTTGTCAAGTGATTTTAAATCAACAAATATCATGATACAAAAAGGTATGCGTAAATTCCATATAAACCTATTTTATAGCATTTTATAATTGCATGTGAATGAATATGTATGTTGCTAAATAAATTTATTCTAACAAACCCTTCATCCCTATCATTAGGCAGTCGTAGTCATTGCTATTGTGCGACCCGTTGCGCTCATCCTCGTATCCATACACCTGTCTCCTACATATCTTTGCTGATGTGTCTTCGCTTGCTGACTAGCACCTTCTGTCAGTTGTGCGCACACCAACACAAGGCCAACAATGAACAACTGTATGGAGGCTTCAATGGAGTGCCATGGCTTCGTTTTCATTGTTTAGAACACTTGGAAGTTTTGTCATGACGGTGTTAATTGAGATCAAATAAAAAATCTTAGTAGTTTCTTAGACTAGATTTGGCCTGTTAACAACCATTGAAGTCGGATCTAACCTCAACTGGTGTTGATCTTACCTCTGCTGGCGAAGAGAGACAAGATCTGATTGAGGCCTGGAAATTTTCTCAAAGCACGTTGTTGAGGCCATTACCACTGGTGAGAAGAAAAGGGGAAAAAAAAAAAAAAAAAGAAAATAGAAAGAACAAAGGAAAATAAGAAAATAAAAATATTCGTGCTCCATATAATACTTTTCATTAATGGATATTGATGATGGATGATCAAGTAAAATTTTCAAACTTAAATGACAAAAAAATCACCGTTTTATTAAGGTTCAGCTGAGAAGTAATCATTCACCTTTACTAAAGAAGAAATCTTGTATTCTTATCATATTAATTTGTAGGTGATGTTATCATGTATAGTACTTGTATGTCATCAAATTAGAAGATGTTGTATCGATGTAAACTGACATCTACACTACAGTCATATACACTTCACTATACAACTTATATCTTATTATTCCGATACCACTTTCTCCTTTTCTTCTTGTTCTGCATGGATTTGTTCTAATCCTTTCTTCTTTAATTACTTTGATTCATTTTTGTTGTTGGAGGTTATCTGCATATATAGCGAAACCTTTTACTGAACTTATTTGTATGTGACACCTGTTTATGTTTTCTTCTATGAAGTATCATCCACTTGGATTTTGCTTCCATGGTTTGTGAGTGAAGTGGAAGAACAAGGAGTGATAAGTGGACTGCTCTCGATCCTGACCATAAATCTCAAAGTTCTTCAATCTAATGCTGTTATTTGACACGAATCAGTAAGTTCCATCTCTATGCCACCACATTACTGTTTTCTCAATATTCGATTAATATTTTCTCTTTCTTTTACAAGATATGGCAATATTTTATTATTTGTCTCATATTTTTTCTTATTAAAATTTATAATTGTCGTACAAATTTTAGATAAAATAGTATGTTAATCCACAAGCTATGTAATTGAGCAATTATTATAAAGTAAAAATTGTTAATTCAGGCTCTTTTTGTACGTAGCTGTGTAAGGTAACTAATTAACTAGAGAAATATATGTTTTTAATTACTTATTTGCAGTAATGGAACCCCAATTGCCCCCCGAAAAAGCTACTTCGTCCAGAACTTCAAATGAAGAAGAAAATTCTCCTGAAACCCCAGAAACATACAGAAAAATTATTTCAATTCTTCCCAGAAAATATGGCTGGAAGGCTCACAGGGATCTTTGCTTCTACCAAAACTTTTGGTGCTATTCCAACGGAATAGAAGGCGCCATGTTTGCTCAAGATTGTTAATAGCTACATTTTCAATATATCCTTCCAGCAATATAGTTTGCATCAGAAAAATTTCCAACAAAGATCACTACAACGCTCGGGCTACCGATATTTTTCTGTGCAGCGTTCCGAAAAGTGGCACCACTTGGCTCATGGCTCTCACTTTTTCCATTGTAACTGGAACTCATTTCGACAGTTCCACGACCCCGTTGCTCTTCCAGGGTCCCCATAATTGCCTTCCCTTATTGGAGATAGATTTTTACAGTAAAGGAATGAAGCCTGAGCCAGGAACTCTACCGCTTATGGCCTCCCATTTGTCGTACCCTTCGTTGCCGAAATCAGTCATTTATTCAGTGTAAGATTGTTTACATTTGCAGAGAACCGAAGGATGCCTTCGTTTCGACGTGGCATTATACACGAAAGTTACCTCACGGAGTCCCAGAACCGATGTCATTGGCGGAGGCTCTTGAGTTCTTTTGCAAAGGAGTTTCTGATTTTGGGCCATATTGGGATCATGTATTGGGGTTTTGGAAAGCAAGTCTGGACTGGCCTGAGAAAATATTGTTCTTGAAATATGAAGACTTGATAAAGAAGACGTTGTTTATGTCAAGAGAATAGTGGGGTTCATGCGATATCCTTTCTCCTTGGAGGAAGACAGTGAAGGGAAAATTCAGAGTATAAATGGCCGTTGTAGTTTTGAGAATTTGAGCAATTTGGAGATCAATAAGAGCGGAAAATATTCTCCGGATGTTCCTGTTGAGAACAAAATATTTGTTCGGAAAGGTGAAATTGGAGATTGGAAAAATCATCTTACGCCTGAGATGGCTGAACGTTTGGATGGAATAACGGAGAACAAATTGGGTGAATTTGGGCTGTCGTTGGTGCCTCAGAATTATAAATGGAGGAGATGATAATAAAGGAAAATAATAATTGTCCAGTTTCTTTAAGGATTTATTTGTTTTACAAAGGCACTTGAGATTGTTTTGTATCAAGGAGCATTTATTAAAAAAAAAAAATTAATATTCAAATATGCCAACTACTTTCATCCCAGTTTTTTTTTTTTTTTCAGATTTTCCAACGGACAAATCCAACCAAAAAATCAATCCTATTCATATTTTAAATCATAAAAATGATAGAAAATCAAATGGACTAATATTAATTGGGTTATGTTTTTAATCAAACGAATAAATTTAAATAGCATACTAAATTAAATTAGTTAAACATTTGGATGGACAACATTAGTGTGAGATTTTTTAGATCCTTAATGAGAAATTCATTAATATATTATATATAGATTAAGTCCTTTCCTTAAAACCTAAATTGACATAATTTGACTCATCGAGAGTTGTCATATAGCAAAGTTTCTGAGGTGGAAGACCACCATTATATTAAAAGTAATTACTTGACAATATTATGGTTTCAATTTACATAAAATTTCAGGTATTCTTAAAAACCCTAAATTAAAGTTATAATTCATTATTTTATAACTTATGCATAAATCCTATGATTTAGGATTGAATTTAATTTATTTTATTTATGTAAATTAAATCTTACATGTGATATCAAAGCCAAATGCTTTAAATTATAGAACCTGAATTTTTGAATTTGACATTAGAATTTTATTAATTTTGAAATTAGGGTTCATCAATTTTGAATTTGGGATTGAAATCAAAATTAGGGTTTGAAAATTCAATACCAAATTCAATGTATGAAATTGATAAATTGAACTTTTGAGTTAAGGTTCACAAATACAAAATTACATAAAATAGATACTGAATTTCAGTTTGAAATTTTCAATTTTGGATTGCGACATTGTTTTTTGGTTGAAATTGGGTTAAAAACCCTTTGAAATCGTTGTCGTTTCTAAGCAAGCTAGTATCAAAATCATTGGCTCTAGTACTAACATGGGGCTTTGGATTACCTGACAAAACCCCTCAACTAAAAACACCTTTCACGATTGGATAAAGTAGAGAGAGAGACTTCAAATTTTACGATTCAAACCTTAATGCTATTGTATCTTCTTGGCACGATTCTAGTCAATTAAGCAGTCAAAGAGATGCAAAATCAATCAAAGATCTCGATTAGGATGATTTGGTTGGAAGATATGGAGGATTTTGGTGGCAACGATACAAATTGATGTCAACTAGGATTTCTGCATCACAGATTGAGAAGTAATTGTCCCAAGATGATAATTATATCGCAATTCCTATGCCAATAGAATATTATCATATCTCTGTTACCCATGAATAAAAGCTAACTGAGGACTCCCTACAATAAAAGGCAAAATCCCTTTAATTTGGTTTACAATAACTTTGAAGATACACTTATAAACGACATTACAACAAGATTTTAGTCTAAAGTTGCTCATGTACCTAGGGCATTCCACTTTAGATACCAAAGTAATCCTTATGGCATTAACACATTTAGGAAATCGACTAGTAGCAAACAAGTTCTTGACAACAACTATAAACTCAACTCCAACCTATTAACCTATTATAAATATTGATTAAGTCCTCTTTGCAAAGCTTATATTTAATATAACTTAACCCATTAAGAGCTATCATGTAGGGAGATTTCTAAGGCAAAAAATTAATCACTATATTATAAGTAATTACATAAGAACATTATGGTTTCAATTTGTATGGAATTCCAAATATTCTTGAAAACCCTAAATTAAAGTTATAATTCAATATTTTATAATTTGTGTGTAGATCCTGTGATTAGGATTAAATGTTATTTTTATTGTTTATGTAAATTAAACCTTATAACAAAGTGTATTTCCCATCCATTTTCTTCGTCACACATCATTTTTCACGTAAATTTCCTCCACTATTGCTTTTCATTGTCATCATTTTCCTTTAGCATAGTTTTAGAATTTAGTTTTGAAGATTTGAATACATATCAATTTGAAAATGAGGAACAACGGCTCAGTTGTAACTACTTATTTGATTTATTGTATATACTTATGATAAAGTTTTATGTTAATGTACTTAATTTTGGTATTATGGTTGAAGGTTTATGTTTCATGGGTAAGGATGAATGCAATGAATTTTATGCTTTTTTTTTTTTTTTTTTTTTGTGAAAAAGATATAATTTGTTTAAAATGTAATAAGTTTGGAGTGTATTTACATTGTATTGAGTGGTTTTTTTATAGTTATTAGATAACATTGACCAAATTTAACCTAGAATTCGAAGATTAGTATACTAAAACTTTAAAAAACAACTAGCGTACCATATTGATGTTTGAACAAGGCAGTGACTGATAGATTTAAAAGCTAAAACGGGTTATTACAATTTGCCTTAATACTCTAAAAAGTCTATTTTGGGGTCGTATGTGCGAAGTTTGTAAGCTAGAAGGGCCAAATGACATGTGTAGTATGCATGCAGTATGGTAATAACGTAAATCTTGGGTTTCTTTTTTTTTAATTTTTTTTTTTTTTTTTGAGGTTTAATAAAGTAGAGGTAAGTGAAGATTTTCAGACCAGGGCGATAAAGTAATTTTTTTACTTTTTAAGGGTATACGAAAGTATTTTTCATCTTGTAGGGGTTATTGATATTTTACATTTAGTGTAAAATTTTACATTATAAACTTAAGATTTCTAGAAAATTTTTATTTTATAAATAATTTGCCTTATTTTTTTAGATAAAAGTTGATTGTTTTAATTTTTTTTTTAATTTGTTTGTAGAATAACATCCATTAAAAAAAAAAAAAACTCAGGGTTTGCTAGAATAACTTAGCAAATAGTGAGAAGTTCTTGACTTCTCACAAAAATCTAAGTTGAGCAGAAAACAATTAATTAGATTTGGATAACAATTATAAGATATTGTTTGAAATGTTGTTTTGGCCCTTTCTAGACATCTATATGAACGGATTTCCGGCCAAATGACATATTCCCACCCAAAGTTTCACTTAAAAAAAATTCTCACTTTTTAATTTTTATTTTGAAGGAAGCGACTAGATTTGGCCACTTACGCTAATAAAAGAGGTCGAAAACAATAAAAAATGGTTGGTCTTAGTCCTATCGATAATTTTCAATCATAATTACTGGTAGAGGTAGCCAAATGTAACCGTTTTAGTCAAAATAGGAAATAATCAAATCTAATTGACTTTGCCAATAGAGGTAGTCAGATCTGACTACCTAGTTCAATTATTGATTTTAAATTTTAAATATATTTTTTAAAATTTTATAATATTTTAAATTTTTTTAAATTTTTTTAATATATTATATTTAAATATTATTTTGTAATTTTAATATAAATTTTTATTTTTTTAATAAGGATATTTTAGTTATTTATATAAAGTGTTAGTAAAATTAGATAGAAAATGATCAAAGAGTGAGTGTTTGAATTTTTAAAAGTTAAAAGGTGAGAATTTGTATTTGAGTGAAAAATTGGGTGAGAACATGTCCCTTAGCCTAGATTTAACAGTGAATTGACCTTTTTAGTGTTGTTAAGGAAAAGCAACAAAAGAATCTTGAAGGATAAGTTTGTTTCTAACTTATTAAACCCGAATATACTTAACTAATTTTAGAGGGGGGCAAATAGGTTTTAAGAAAATTTTACTACCTTGAAAACTTTTCACCCAAAAATCAATCTTATTACAATCAATGAATCAATTTAACATAGTTAATTCACAATCAAGCATCACATGTAGACAACTTAAATATAAAGCAAATACTAAAGCAAAAGTTCAAGGATAAAAAGTGTTTAGCCAATTTTAGAGTGATTTGAAGTTTTGACTACAAGCCTCTTACGTCCACTTCTCCAATTAAACTTACTTAAAGTTTTTACTAGTTGATCCAAGATTCCACTCAACTGCTTACATTATTTTACTCAGAATCGCGCCCACATAATAATTGACTCAGAATTTCGCCATTTTTATTAGTTGATTTAAGATTACCCCTAAAGTGTTTTGTAAGCAAAATTTATAGAAAATATAATGCCTCTTAAAGGCTGATGAACAATGTAACATAAGTAAAATTTTCTTAAAAGTATGCAATGAGAACAAGGAAAGAAAAAGAGTAAGAATTAATGATTTAGCTTATTACAAATAATCTATAACACTTCTTACTTCAAATAGCTTCTAATTTATAGCTTTAAACTTGCTGAAAAAGGTAGAAATCCATAGAAGAGGAAATAAAGCCATTGTAGTTAGTAAAACTCAAGTTATACTTTTGTGTACGGGCGTGGATAAGTTGTAATGGGCTTGACCACAATTTTTAATGTCTCAAGCTACTCTTCTAATGGTTAAGTTTTCTTAGTGCTAGCAAGTATACAAGTGTGACTCTAACTATCACAACATGACTACTTTGACTCTTCATCTTCTAGATCCAGATATGAGGTCATGTACGATACCTTATATAAAGATATGTATGCTTCAAGATTTGCCTTTTCACGGACGTACGTAGACTTTCCATGGGTTTACATCATTTTGTGACTTTGATATTTTAACCTTTCACAAGCAAAACTGGTTATAACTCGTAGGGCATGACTCATTATCAAACTGTCATAGGCATGAATCATTTAGGTTCACAGGTGTGTATCATGTTGACTAGCTTGTTTGACTATACAAGGGAATTGTTAGGCTTGACTTACTTATCATCAGTGGCATCTGTATAATCATGAGCATGACTATTCAAATGTCACAAGCATACATGAGAGTTAACTTATTGACTTTTCATTGACTTTTCTTGACCTATGTACGAGACACGTTCACGAGATCATCTTACTCATGATTGGCCTATAACTAGATGTCATAAGCGTACACACAACATGTACAGACGTATATGACCAATTTTATAACTTACTAAATCATTGAGCCAAGTATGGCTAGCATCATGGTGCTGTGAAAATCTATATATAAGACCCAAATGAACTATGAAAATCTATATATAAGACCCCAATGAACTATGTATGGGTGTATATTATTCATTCACAGTCATATATTTGGCATGCAAAATGTAAAACTAGTTTTGTCTTATTTTGGTCATGATGTCAATCATGCCAAAAACATATTAGGTATTTTAATATGATTTTTGTTATCACCAAAAAACCTAATGGTCTAACACAACTTATTAAGGTGGACATCCAATTCATTCTATCCTAGTTCACTTTCGTTATGGGTTTGAGATTCAACTACTAAGCTGACATGTTAATGTACATTCTAAACTCATCAAGATGCAAGTCAATAAATGTTTTTTTTAATAAATTATTTATGGTGTACAATGAGTCAATGACTTAATCCTAATGATTGAGTCTATCAACATGCTGGCATAATGATGATGACTCAGTTAAGCAAATTGTATTATATTGTTTATATATTGAAAGTAATCAATTTGGACGTCATTCAATTTGTTGATGTCCTTACACAATTTAATTAATACCCATAGGTTGTTTTAGCTTAGGATATGACCACGAAGTCCACGAGTAAGGCGATTGCTCTTTGTTACATAAAAGTTGTGCATCACCATGCAAACAAACCAAAGATCACCTTACAATCTAATGGGTTTCCTATTATCTGTCCAGCTACCAATCTCTTATGTCTATTCTTAATCATTACAATACCCACAAGTGCGTACTAAAGTTATTTATGTCATTATACATTAAGTATGATTTGATTTAAATATAGGTTAAATAAAGTTTTGTCAAAGTTAAATGTATTTAAGAAATAAAGGGTTAAGTATTGTTCCAACTGGTGGAACATGTATTCACCTTGTATCGACTAGATGATTCAGATAACAACATGTCATAAATGAATTAAGTGACAAACAAACAATCCAATAAGGTAAACACCCGTTTTTTATGATTACATGATCAAAATTCTATAAAAGGAATTATCCTTTGCACAATCTCCCTTTCAACCTATATGCATTAAAAGCCCAAAACCACTTTCTATCACATGTAGCATCCCAGGTTAGAAAAGCCCTTAGGGGTAGAGTTTTGGGGTTAGAAATAGAATTTAGGAATAGTTTAGGAGTCTAGAAGAGTTCAGGGGTGAGATGGTAGTTTTCCAGAGCTGTGTGGCCTTTGTATGATTCCTTTATGGAGGTTTTAATCATGCGAAGCGCGAGAAATGAATTGTATCCGTTTTCCCTTGGTGCACTCCCGTGCATCATCCCTGCACGCCCGTGCAGGTGGGTAGAAAAGAGAGAGACGGGAGAGTTATTGCATTTCTCACTCATTTTCAGCCATTTCTTCTCTCCATTTTCAGCAGTTCCCAGCCCTAGGCGTGAAATCCAGCTTCCAACGGCTCCCATTCCAGCTAGAGATCAGAGAGATCAACTTGAGAGATAGTCTTCCAGCAGCCATGTCGAGAGGTAAGTTTTCTCTTACTTCTTCTAGTTTTCCCAGCTTGTTTTGAGATGCTTAGAAACGTTTGTCGGCGTTTCTAGCATATTAGAACATGTGTGCATGTTTGTTTGATGCTATGATGATGATAGGATGATTTGTTTGATGATTTTCCCAACCAAACGCATGCTTGTTCAGTTTTGTGTGTGTTAGTGAGAGAAATCTCAGATTTGCATGGTGAAATGCCTGTTATTGGATGAATGATGAAATTGATGATGAATATGTGTATATTGGAGTGCTTTGGATGTGTATTTTTGATTAATTTGAGTTTGGATGAGAAATTGGTTGGTTTCCAGTAGATTCAGGCGAGCCATGTCTGAGCAAGATAAGGCGCACGGCCGTGTGCCCACAAGAGCACACCCGTGTGCCCTTGTCTCTGCGAAGGCACGACCGTGTGCACGAAGTGCACACGGTCTGAAAAGCTGAGGACACAACCATGTGTCCTGAGGGACACGACCGTGTGTCCTGAGGGACACGACCGTGTGTCCTGAGGGACACGGTCGTGTGTCCTTCTTTTGCGTGAAATGGCCAGATTATTCCAGAGGCTTGTACGGCCAAGCACACGACCGGGGCACGGTCCCGTGTGTCTGGGCACACGCTTGTGTGCTTGTGCTCAGCACGACCGTGTGTGCGAGTGCACGCCTGTGCGTTTGCTTTGCATGCCCGTGCTCCAGCATTCTTTTCTCAGAAAAGGCAGAAATGACTTTATAAAGGTTTGGTAATCTATCTAAGGCCTAATAATCATCAGATAATTCAGATTTCAGATAAGAATGCAACATATGCATAGCATGACACAACATGTAGCCTGAATGAGGATCCAGGGATCCGAATTCAGTAGATTTCAGCAGTCAGGATCCAATGTATGGGTTTCAGTTTTGGGGTGAACTCGAGGGGGTGTCTGTGGGACCCAACATTCTGACACCAGTCAGTCTGCTCAGCATTTCAGTATTCAGCTTTCTAGCCAATAGCTAGAATGTTCAGCCCACTTGGCCAGGATGTCGAATCCCTGTGTTCATCAGCCTGATTAGCACAGCAGGTACCTTTGGGTACATTTAGAGATTCGCATGCATGCATTTTCAAATTTCAGTTGTCATGTCATGACATTCATTTCAGAATTTAATTAATAATGAGAACAGTGAATCCAGTATTCAATTTCAGCACCCGCAAGCGCATAGATGTATGATAGGGCCGAGATCAGGTATGTATGCCCTTGTTTGTGCTTGTTTGGGTTGGAGGAAGTAGGGAATGCTTATTGGGTGATCTTTATCACTCATTCTTTTCCTTCTTCCTTCTTTTTCTCAGGTTTTGTTGCTGCTGGCGAGGAGCGGGTGGACTGAGGCTCGCGAGAGATGACCTACACACATCCTTTTCAGCATGTACTTATATTTTCTTTCAGTTTTGGACCTGTGAGGTCTTGTATAGAAATGTAAATGTAAACAGATGTATAGAACAGTTAAATATATATATATAAAGCCAGTTTAGGCTCATTGTATCTTTCAGTTTCAGTTCAGCTTCCGCTTACAATGTAATTTAGTTCAGCAGGATGTTCTTTTCGTAGGATTCCCGTCTCGGATACCCAGTTTCCAGTTTATTTAATAAAAGAATAGTATTCTTCAGCAGCAGGGGTACTTGGGGCAGCAGGTCCTACATCACATTTTCATCAGTTTTTAGTCATCACAGAGGGAAGTTTGAGGCTAAAAAAGTGATTGACATTAAAATATATGGTTTGGATATAAAGAAAGTAGAAGAGTTTTAAATTTTAGTCTATGTAGATTTCTAATTCAATGAAAGTGATCTACTACTATAAAAAATTGTGTACTGTGGCATGTTTATTGTGAGATTGAATAAATATGATATTTATATGAATTGTATGCGAATTGAATTTTTATGGAACAATGATGATATTGATAATATTAGGGTTAGATACAAATTTTGTTTGGAAATGATATTGTTGGACACCAAAGTGTTTTGATGACAACCAAAAACAAATAAAATGCACTAAATTTTCCAATACATAACTTATGTGATAACCGAAGTGGACTAAAGCTAAAAAATGTAGAAAACATGCATATGTACACTTGTTCACAAATAACAAACGTCCATTTATAAGTATAAGGGAACTCGCTCATGAGCACATATGACTCATAAGCCTCAACCATTAAGGGATAAGAAATTTTGACAATTTTAAAGTATATAATTAATGATTGTTCATAGATTATGCACAATCATTATGCTTATATATGTTGTTAATAATGAAAAGGTATTGTTTCATTTTCAAATGAGTGAACGCAAAAAAAAAAAAAAAAAAGTCAACAAAAGATGAACACTTATTCATGATATAGGGTTTTTGCAGTTCATAATATATCATATATTATATCAAAAACAAGCATATATTGCAAATTTGATCACAAAAACCTCATTCCCAAAATCTAAGAGTGTTATACATATAACTAATAGAATGGAAACCTACACTTAGAGGCGATTGGTCTAGTTTAGGATATGACCACCATGTCCACGAGTAAGGTGATTAGTCTATGTTACATAGGGGTTATGCATCACCATGCAAACAAACCAAATATCACCTTACAATCTAATAGGTTTCCTATTATTTGTCCAACTACCAATTTCTCATGTCCATTCTTGATCATTGTACCTACAAGTGAGTGTTATACATATAGCTAAGAGGATAGTAGAATGAAAACCTACGTTTAAAGGCTCTTTTGTGTAAAAATCCACCTTTACTTCATGTTAGATACTTCCACAACTCCTTATAAAAGCTATAGAGAGATGAAAGAATGAAGAAAGGAGGTGAAAGAAAGAAATGAAGAAGAAAGAAAGAAGAAAAATGACTTTCTTACCTTTCCATGTAACATTTTTCATTATTAGAAGTTGATGATAAATGAACAAATAAAATTCTCAAGCTAAAAGTGCAACAAATCAACGTTCAATGTTGGAGTGAAAAATAGCCATTTAGTCATATGTTATATATCACAAATTGATAAAAAAACACCCTTTAAGAAAGAAAAATGTTCCTTTTAAAAACAAAAGGTAGGTAATTATATACCTTAAATTTGGGAAGGAACTAAGATTGAATACAAACTGAGGTAAGGCCAAATATCTCTTGACTCAAGTTCAATTTGAATAAAAAATAGTTCAACTCAAGTTCATTAAACCAAAGTTATTAACAAAACAATATCATGTTATCTAATAGTAAACAAAACAATATTATTTTAACAATTACTTCATATAATTCAAATCTATTGCAAGTCAAGTTCAAACCAAATTGAGTCATCTATCTGGTTTAGGAGTCAAAGCGAGCTACACTTTCTCAAGTTTAAATTTGACTCAATTTCAAAAACAAGCCAACCCTTTCAATTCGAACTCAACTCAAAATTTAATCTAAACGATTTCAAACTAAACCATACTAAGCCAACCAGCTTCAAAACTAAACTAATTCAATTAAGGTCCAAAAAGGAAAAATATCAAGCTCAACTGAATCACATATTAAAAAGAGATTTTAACAATTTCATCTACTATAAATAAAACTTTTAAATCAATCCCCAAATTCCTATATCATGTGTAAGAAACTTCAACAATTCAATTCACCTTCAATAAATAAACTTATTCATTTCTTTTGTCAATAAAATTCAACTTTCTTTCCAATTTTTCCTTTATTGAAACGTGATTTTTTAAATTAAATTTAAGAATTGCTAGACTACTTAGATTGAAGTTGAGTTTGACTCATCATAACAGTCTCAAACTTGAGTTCAATTTTTTTAAAACTCATCAAACTTAAGTTTAAACTTGAAAATCAAACTTAAACAAGCCAAAACTTGAGCTTGAACTCGGCTAATCCCATGTCCAAATGTCGATAATACATGATAACCCTGAACCCTAATCAATCGGCATAGAAGACAAGTACAAGGAATTGCGGTGTCTACTGAATAAACCACATGTAATATCATATATGTACTGTTATCTAGCAGCAGCAGCATGCCAAAAGCATAAGATTATGGGTCCAAACATTCCTCTACACATGCTTGACTTCCCGAGAGCGACTACTTAATTTAAATGCACTAATTAAACAGCTAGAAACTTTATTTCCAACAGAAACCACCAACGCAAACTATAAGTGAACGGAAAAACTAATGTAACTAATATCGACCAACCAAAATAAAGTCGTCATCATCGAGAACCTGAACATCCTTCTCTCCAACAAAATTCTGCCTCCCAATTTTCTTCACCAAATTCACAAATTCTACCCTTTTTGGCAGAGGAAGAGGTACATATGGCAATCTGAAAACTGGCCTCACGACTCCAAGTTGAGCCAGAGCTGTGTTTAAGGCAATGGGGTTTGGCTCCTGAAAGAGCCACTCAACCAGAGGCATGAGCTTGGAATTTAGTGAATTGTTCTTTCCTCCAAACATAAGATCTCGCATCAGCCCAGGAACAAGGTTGCTGGCAACAGATATCACCCCGGTAGCCCCATGGTCCCATCTAGCATCATGACACTGGTCGTCATTCCCACTCCACACAGTAATCCCATTGTCTGTATAACGCTCAACCCGATCATTACCAACACATTCTTTAACACCAGCCAGGTTAGGACTCTGAGCCAGAGTTTCAATCACACTGGCGGGGATATCTTGGCCAGTCCGTGATGGCACATTGTATATAATGGTTGGTCCCATGGATAACACACAATCAAAGTGAGAAATCAAGCCCTCCAAAGAAGTTTTACCATAGTAAGGATTGATGTGAAGGGCAGCATGCATTCCAACAGCAAAACCCTGCTCAGTGGCATGAATCGCTTCCCTAGTGGAGTTGCTTCCAGTGTTTCCAATTACTTTAATTGCTCCACCAAAACAATTAACTGTGTGGCCAATAAGCATTATATGTTCGTCCCAGCTCATCAGTTGTCCTTCACCAGTTGTTCCACCAACAATCAAACCTTCAGCACCATTTGATATCTGCTTATTAACCAGGTCATCATAAGCTTCAAGGTCAAATCTCCCATCAGGTAGATATGGTGTTTTAAAGGCTGTTATCAATCTAAGTGACTTTATATCCTCTGTTGATGTCCTACAATCAGAATAAAAGTATGAAAAAAACATTAGGAAAAATCCCTTCAAAACGAGGAAGCAAATTTCCAGGAAGCCTTTGTTTCAATAATCACATCTCTAGTTTCACCAATTCTTTGTAAAAGAAGACCAACAGATATCAACTTAACCCATATTCTTTTTTATTCAATCAAACTACAATTTCTGAAATATTATTCCCCCTAGTCCAAATAATTTGACTTTTACATCATGCAGAAGTATAAATCATACACCAACTACTTGCATCAAAACGAGAACCTGTTAGTTCTTTTTTTTTTTTTTTTTTTAAATTTAAAGGTAAAATGGCTTAATATCTAATACTCTAGGTAAAATCGGTCCATTCAAACTTTTTCCCACCAATATAAAATTATTGCAATCAATACTTCAGTGATTGTGGATGGAAAATATAGATAGATGCAACCTTTCTTTTCTTTACTTATGTATAGGGATTTTTTTTTTCTTAGGGCAAGAAACTCCTGAAAACTTAGGTTCGTTGAAGAAGTGTTTACAATTCAAAGAAAAATTTGTACACAGTATATAGTATAAAATTAAAATTAACAAAGAGAAAACTTATGAAATGTAAACAAGTGCCAAGATACATAGGGCCTAACAAAAAAGACAAAAAAAAGGGTAAAAAATCAATTGGGATTTTTTAAAGCTAGAGACAAAAACAAGCCGCTTACATTAAAGCAGCCCTGAAACAGCAGGATATATCCAAACATATAACAGATATAACTCAGAGCCTGCACAAGGTGCATGAAGAAAAATAATTCCCCAGGAATTCTAATGACAGTGATACCCAAAGAGAAGTCAAAAACCAAACTCCCACAAAAAAAAAAATTTATAATTTGCTTTTATCCTAAATAAATCCAGACATTTTCTCATTTCAAATAAAAAAAAAAAAAAAAACCACTAGAACAACATAATTTCACAAGATTGTAGCCTCTAACAGAAGCATGCAAATCGTTTTACCAAACTTACAACAGAGGAGAAATGAGTCACTCAATGGTTTGTAGAAAGACCAAGGTGATTAACTTTTTTACTTTTAATACATAGGCACCTACAACAATGCGTAAAGTGAAAATTCCAATTAGAGTTAAGAGACAAGTTTGGCATTTCAACAACGATACAAAGCCTTCCACACATCAACTCCAAATTTGATACTCGAAAATCCATAGAACCAAAAAAACCACATTAAAGTTCTCCACAACAAGATTGTTTTAATCCGTATCGACAACCGGTTCATTCGTTGCTCTTGATTTCCACATATTATGGACAATCCCAAGTATAACAATAAAAAAAGGGCTGAGCAACATATTTCATAAAAATTTCACCTCTGCAATATTTATCCATAAAAATCAACAACTTACCTGTTTTTAACCTCAAAACTTCGCATTGGAAGATGATAATTAGGGATAATGGCAGCTTGTGGGGGCCTCCATTTCCAATTTTTACTGGATCATAACATTAGAGAAATGAAATCTCAATAACACTTAACAACAAAATTGAGTATTTTTTATAAAATAAAAAATTTTTAAAAATAAATATGAAAGTAAAAAAGTGATGAGAATGAGAGTAGAGAGTACCGAAGGCAAGTGGCAGGCCCATGGCAGTTAGTGTTCAAGTTGCACGCATTCAAATGACCCATATTTCCCGGAAAATCCCACCGGGACTTCGGATAGATAGAGTGGATCGCTAGACAAAGCCGCCGCAGTTGATAATGTGAGGAACGAGTGACAGAATAATTTTAATAATTGTTTAATCCTAGTAAACCCTGCCTCGTTTTGGAAATAACTCTTGACCCCGCCCTGTGGTCAGCAGTTGCAGCGGCAGAAAATACCATTGTACCCTTTTCATTCTCCAAAAAGAAAGATTATTTCATAAAAAATTACAAACTTCAACGTACTCCACAGCCTTTCCTCTTATTGTAAAGATCTCTCCACCGACATCTGAGCTCCGTCGCCCAGTGGTGGACATATGAATAGTGCTCATTAAAGTATTTTTGTTTATGGGTTGGGATAGGGTGACCTAAATTTGTGACATTTGTGAATTGATCATCTATTATGTAGATTTAATTATGATGAAATATATTGAGTTGGTATCAAATGTGACTATCTCAAACCTTTGTCTCATCATATTAAGATCTAAAT
Source organism: Anacardium occidentale (assembly GCA_026122585.1). NCBI lineage: Eukaryota > Viridiplantae > Streptophyta > Magnoliopsida > Sapindales > Anacardiaceae > Anacardium > Anacardium occidentale. The sequence continues at coordinate 26,445 of JAJEJH010001002.1, forward strand.
AGATGAATTGTTACAAAATTTGTGGAAAAAAAAAATTGTTGCATCTTTTACCACACATATATGTGTATGTCTAAAGTAGCCACTACTACAATCCATCATAAAGTCTTTAATACATCAAACATTTAGTCAAGTCTTCACTGGTCGTGAAAAAAATTTGTTTAAAGTGTTTGTTGCATCAAACATTTAATTCAAGTAAGTATAATTTTATTACATTATTTTTAGTATATTTAAAGATCTTGCTAATGTATAATGTTTGTATGTTTTTTTGGAAGTCATGTTCATCCTTATAGATTTTAAGTTACATTACTTAGTTATAACTTTATCTTAGTTTGATAAAACCCTATTTGATGTTTGATCAATGTTTTTTGTTTGTTCATAGTTGTTGTATTTATATAAACTACATTTTTTGCTTTTTTTTTTTTTTTTTTGGGAAAAGGTAAGCAGGTAAGCATGTAGGGTAAGTAGGTAGGTAAGCAGGATATGTAAATAGTTAAGCATGTTGGTTAATCATTTTGTAGGTTAAGAAGGTTTATACTTTAGTAAAAGGTTAGTGGATAACAACTAAATGCACAAGGTGAGCAAGTAAGTGATAAGCATTTTTTAAGGTAAGGTAAAAGGGTTTAGAGTTTAATAAGAGGTTAGTGGGTGATGAGTAAGCACATATGGTAAGTGGTAAACATTTTGTAAGGTAAAAGAGTTTAAGGTTTAATAGGAGGTTAACAGGTAATAGATAAGGTTATCAATCTTGGTATTGTGTGACACTTCTCTTAAGCTTTCTTAGACAAGTTAACCTTAATTCAACTTGTTAGTCCGCAAGAGAGTATTAACCAATGGTTAACTCTTTGGAATAAGACATTAAAATAATGTCTAGGTAACTAAGAATAGAAAATTATACAATCAACGAGGCAACATAAGTCATTGAAATATCTCACACACACATGGGCACATGCCAGCGCAACCAAAAAACACGAGTTATACACAAAAAAACAAAAAGTCATAATAAATTTGGAAGCATTGGGTTATTTCTTTTATTAATAACTTAGCAAGTACGTTGTTGGTAATAGAAAAAAAAAAAGCACCCACTAAGCAACAAACTCGTGACTCCCAAGACAAATGACTGTTATCTCTCATAGCCTTGAGCCCTCCGACTTGGACTGGGTAAGACTAGTCACTCCCCTCTAAAGAGGGTTATGAGACTTTTTCAACATGGTGAGAATAAGCATCATCTTTGTTTGAAGAGTCACATCCTCTTCAAAAAAAAAATCATTACATTTAGTTTTTACAATTCTAGCATTATAATAGTATTTCTTATATTACAATTACATGGTATATAAAAAGTTCAAGCCTAAAGACCTCCCAGATTGAAGTGGCTGCTCTCGCCTACCACTCCCATGTCTTAGACTAGTTGGACTTGGAATAACACCCTCTTACATTCTCTCCCACTCAATTTGTAACGTCTTTATCAACTTGGCATTCATGAGACTTGTTCTCCATTTTATTACAAGACACTACACTTTAACTGCAAGGTACTTTTTAATCAAGGATGCAAATGCTCACAAATCTATGCCCTTCTCTCAACTATTCTCTTTCTCTCTTAGATACTTCCATTTGATGAGTACTTCATACGAATGTTGTGATTGTTAACTTTAACAATGTAGTCTTCTAAGATCTTCTCTACTTCTTTTTTTGGCATAAGCTGAAAGTTAATGGTTGGGCGTTGAACTTGCCTACGACTGTGATATTTTAGATTGATATAGATGGGCTTTAACCTACTTACATGAAACATTGGATGGACCTATATCCATGAGGGTATCTCTACCTTGTATGCGATATACCTCATTCTCTTTATGACTTTGAGTGGTCCTTCATATTTTCGAATAAGCTACTTTTCTCTTTTATAGATAGTTTGAATATATTATGGGAGTAGTTTGACTAAGACTATATCTCCTAGTTTGAATTGAAGTGGCCTTTACCCAAAGTCGGCCCACTTTTTCATGCGCTTAGCTATTTTTTTAAAGCAAGTTTTAGCTAGTTCAATATGTAGTTTTCAATCTCTACTAAAAGTTTGGGTCTTTGGATTTCTTCTATAGTATGAACTATCAAAAGTATAAGGCATTAATGACTATTCTCTGATTACGATTTCAAAAGTGTTTCTATCTATGGATGAACTCTTTTGGCAATTAAAACAAAATTGAGTAACATCTAACATGTTTACCCATTCCATTTGACTTACACTGATAAAATGTCTCAGATACTCTTCTAGCATTCCGTTGTAATACTCCGTTTGTCCGTCTAATTGAAGGTAATAATTGGTAGAGAAATTCAAGCTTAACCTTATAATACGAAATAATTTTGTCCAAAAATTTCTCATAAATCTCATATCTCTATCGCTGACCAAGTTCTTAGGAATTCCTTACTATTTTACTATATTTTTTAAGAATAAGCTGACAGTTTTTTTGGTCGAACACTTATTCGAAGTAGGGATGAAAGTAGCATACTTAGAAAATTGATTAATCACTACTAAAATATTATTTATTTCTTGAACTTTGAGTAGTCCCATGATAAAATCAAGAGAAACACTCTCCCAAGGTTGTTACGGAATGGTAAGAGGTTTTACTAACTCTGCAGGCATCCATCTTTCTACTTTATCCTGTTGGTAGATCACACAAGTTGTGGTATAGTCTCTCATATCTTCCTCCATGTGAGGCTATAAGTACTCATGTTGGATTAGTGCAAAGGTGCACTCCTACCTTGGAAACCTATTTATAGAGTGTTGTAACACTCTTTCAATACTTGCCTCCTTAAATTCTCAACCTTAGGCATATATATTTGCCCTTTTGTTGTCATTATTAGTCTGTTGTCCATCTAAAACTTTCTTGTTCGCCTTTCTTTAATCAATTTCATGAGGGACATTACTTGTGGGTCTTTTTCTAAACTTCCCCTAATCAATTACATCAATGAAGTAAAGGTGTGACTATCGTTGTGATGAGACTCAAGACATAGCACAACAAGTTCCTCCTTGTGGCTTAAGCTATTAGTCACTAAGTTACTCTTCCTAGTTTTTTATTCAAAGTGGAAATCGAACTCTATCATCAACTCCTGCCATCATGCTTGTTTTGGAGTTAGTCAAGGCTAAGAAAAGAAGTGGCTAACGATAGTGTTATCTATATTTTTAATGAATCGCGACCCCAACACATAATGTCTCTAAGTTCATAGACAATAGACCATTGCCAATAACTCTTTTTTTTTTTTTTGGGTGTATACTTCTGCTCAACATCATTAAGTTTTCGGCTCTCAAAAGCTACTAGATGACTATTTTAAAGCAATACTTCTCTTAAGACATAATCAAAAGCATCGGTTTAGATCTTGAAATGTTCAGTCACTTTAGGTAGGGCCAATATAAGAGCTTAAGTAACTGCCTATTTCAAGCTCTGAAATGCCTGCTCGCATTGGGTGTCCCAACACTATTTCTTGTTCTTCTTCAAGAGACCTATTAAAGTAACAATTTTTTTGGAGTACCTTTTTATAAAATGTTGATAGTAATTGGCCAATCCTATAAAAGATCTTAACTCTCTGATCCTTGAAGGAGTCTTCCAATTCTTTATTGCCTCTATTTTCTCTTAATCCATGCTAATTCTTCCTTGCTCTATAATATGGCCTAAGAACGTAATGCACGTATGAGCAAAGACACTTTTCCTTCTTCAGATAAAATTGATTTTCCCGAAAATTTAGTAATCCTTGATTTTCTTGGAACAAGAGACATAACATATAAGAGATTGTTTCTAAATCTAGTCAAATAGCACATAACTCACACATATGCTGCATCTAAACCTTGGTATCTACCCTTTTTTAGGCAATCACAGAACCTTGACTAAACACATGGCATCTATTTATGCAAAAGAAGTAAAAGGCTCTTGTATTGCTATTTACACTCCAGAAACAAAGAGATTATTGTTATTCAATCAAAATTCTTTCTTAAGTCAACTTACAAAGATGACTCTAACAATGACCAACGAACAAACAAATTCTAGCATGTAACCTATAAAACAAACCTCAAGTAATATGCATTTTTGTTTATAAGCCACAAAATAGAAAGCAATGACCAATTTTGCCACAATCACAATAATCATTTAACATTAAATAAGTGTTTCTTATTGTCAAAAACCATTCTCTTCAAATTTGACATTAACAATTGAATTGAAATTACTCTTTCTCCAAATTATGTCTATTAGATTATCCTTTATGCCCTTAACTCATAATTATAACTCTTACTACTATAAATACATAACATTGAGAAAAGGAAAGGACTGACTTGATTCTCGCTTAAACATACTTTGTAATATAGTTATCTTTTGATCACTTTGTAATCTCGCATTACTAAGATAATATCAACACCATAGATGTCGGTTATATATCTTCTCGGTTGAAATATGTAAGTAATAATCTATCTTTTATTTCCATGTGTTTGTTCATATTCTTATACTCAAGGCTCTTAGATTTGATGTACTACTTCGTACATACTATAATTCAAGTGGTTATGATAGTAAATTAAAACGTTATCTAACTTTAATCCACAATATGTTGTAACAATTATAATACTAGTACCTAAAATCCAAGAGAATAGAGTTAGATATCTAATATGGAAAATGATTATTTATCGCCCAATGTTTGATAAAATGATATATTCCCACCTGTTAAGTTAAAAAAAGACAAATTCTCACCATCTGTCAAAGTCAACAATTAACTGTAATATGAAATAGTTTTTATGTTATTTTATCTAAATATTATAATAAATGTGCATTTGGATAATAAAAGTTATTTTTAAAAACTTACAAAGGATAAATAAATATTTTATTTGTTTTATTTAAAAAATTATCACATTCACCTTCTATATTTTGAAAATGTACTATACTTTCAATAGTTTATTATATGACATTTACATATTTAACTTATTGTATTCTTTATAAACATAACTGTTACTTTTAAAACTAATGAATAATATATTAAAATTGAAAATTTTTAAAATCACTTTAAGCTTTTTCAAAATTTAAAAACTCTTTTAAAAATTTCATTAACATTCTTGAAATTAAAAAAAAAAATTTTACTTCAAGCATACCATTACAAATAATTAAAACTCCTATTTATTTATACAAAATTATTTTTTTATTATTTTTAATTAAAATTAATATAAATTCAACTAAAAATTATTCAATAAAAATTTAAGAGTAAAATATTATATAATTTTAGGGCATTTTTGGTTTTTTAGTAATTAAAAAAATTTAGCAAAATTTATTAAAAAATTTGATAGGGACATGAATATGTCATTTCATTAAACGTTTGCTCATTTTTATTTATATCATATTGGCCAAACGAACATATGCCCACTCAAGGTTTTTTTAACTAACAAAGTCCTACTTATGAAGTTTAAAAAAGTCAATTACCCATTTAATGACCAAAGTCAAAAAGAGATTTTATTTTTTTGAATACAAATTAAAAATAAAATTTTATAAAAATAATTAAAATAAAAATAATATAAAAAATTGATAAATTAATAAAATTTTAAAATAGCAGCCACCATTACCGGTAGCATCACCGATGACGGTGATTATCGTTAATCTAATTAGGTGACCAAAAAGAACATCTGGTTCGCTGTTTTAATGGCAGAAGCAACCAAAAACCTGACAAAGACGACTATTTAAAATGGTTAAAAATAACTAGTTTCAAATATTCCAGTAATTTTCGACTTCTTCGATGACAGAGATAGTTATATTGACTATCTCTACCACATTTTGGGCATCATTGAAGCGGACAGATATGATCTTCAATATAACCAGATGATTGTTTTTTATTATTCGAATATATTAACGGTGACCACTGTCATTGATGACGTTTTCTAAAATTTTTATTTTATTTTTAAAATTTTTATATTAAATTTTATTTTAATATTAATATTATTTATTTTTATAAGAAATATTTTAATTTTTTTAAAGAATAAAAATAGATATTTGATTTTTAAAAACTTTATAGATAGAATTTTATCATTTAAAAAAACTGTGGGTGAGAATCAGTCGGTTGGCCTATAATATTACTAAAAATCCAACAGTAAAATCTCTAAGAAACCATAAGATTTATAATATAACTACTCGTAAGTCTAAATAAGAAACACATTTATAACATTACTTTTTATTTTTATTTCACAATAATATGGTAATAATTATATTATATCAAATTCAAATGTCAAATTACCAAAATCCAGTCGGACGATATGATCAAAGTGACATGTTGGTCACGAATCGGGAATGTTGGCCACGTCAGAGATGATTTTTTTTTAATTCAATAAAAAAATGAAAAATTATTAGTTGATTTGAAAACTCCGTCGATTAATGATTAATAATAATTTCCGATTTTCTCTCTCTCCAAAAATAAATACTTCATTTTCGCTTTCATTTTCTCTCCCTCCAAACTCAACAGAAATCACTTTAAACAAAATTAAAACAAACCAACAGATTCGGGTTCAAAATAAAAAAAAATAAAAAAAAAATCTAGGGTTTCAAAATCTGTTTTTTTTAACTCCAGTTTCCTTCCCTCCAAACATCATTCCCTGCCATTTTCTATTTCGCCTTCACTCACCACAACATTCTTCCCACTTCGCTTCTTTCTCGGTCCTTTTTTTTTTTTTCCTAGATAAAGACAATTCTTACTTTTCCCGGGAAATTGTCGTTGGCGTAGAAAATATTTGTGTGGAAAAATTTTTCCCGGGAAAATTTTATGTTTGAAGGTTTAATTTTTGTTTGTTGTTTGTTTCACGTTGAAGGGGTGATTGTGTCTAGTCGGTACTTAATTGGGAGAATTGAAATGGTTTTTAATGTTTGAAAGGTAGTTGATTTTTACCTTTTTCCCTTAGAGGTAGAATTTTTTTTGTTTAATTTTGGATGTTTTATGGTTTTTGTAGGAATTTGGTGTGAATTCGTTGATCTGAGGGGAAGAATAGCTGTTGAGTGGTGTTAGGGAAGGGGATGATTTGTTGTTATTGGATCTGTAGATCCGAGAGACAGGATTTGAGACTGTAGGAGCTTTTAATGAGGATTGTAAGATTGTATCTTGAATCGTTTTAGTTTGGATGTGAAGTATTGAGTTATGGATTTAGAAGTAATTTCACCTTCTAGGGATGTGGTGAAATGTTGTAATTGTGGGTGTAGTTGTTGTTCAACGAGTAGTTCCTCTAGGACTTGGCTTCGGTCTGTAAAACGGAAGTACGATGAGTTTGATGATACAAATCGGTTCTTTATACCTGGTTTTGATGTAGATTTGAATCCCCGTGTACAAATTGAGAATGAGTGTACTGCCTTGCGTGAAACAGTTGCCAGCCAACAGCAAACCATACAAGATTTATATATGGATTTGGAAGAGGAGAGAAATGCCTCATCTTCAGCTGCAAATGAGGCCATGTCCATGATATTGAGGTTGCAAAGAGAGAAAGCAGAAGTCCAAATGGAAGCAAGGCAGTTCAAGCGATTTGCAGAACAGAAAATGTTACATGACCAACAAGAGCTTTTGACCTTGGAGGATTTATTGTACAAGAGAGAGCAGGCCATTCAAGCCTTTAATTGTGAAGTGCAGGCTTATAAGCATAGAATGATGAGTTATGGGATTACAGAGGCTGAGGCTGATGGTGAGAAGCTTGGGCTTAGTCGAAACACAAGCACAGTTGAAACCTTTGATGCCCAATTTGATCTTCCGTTGTATGATTACCCACCTTTGAAGTGCAACTTGACTGATAATTCTGCTCCTTTGGAGGGTGATAATGACAGTGTAGATATTGAAAAATATCCATTTGGGGAGACTCCTCGTGGCCAGATTGAAAAATATCCATATGGTGAGACCCCTCATGCTCAGAATCGTTTGAAGGATTTAGAATTTAGGATTCATCAAATGGAGAGGACTCCTAGAAAAAGCCAGCTGGACAGGGAATTTTCCGGTGGGAAGAATATATTGGAGAATGTGATTGTTGGTCAGTCTCCTAGGCGCCAAAAACACAGCAGGAGGTTTTCCAATGATAGTTCAAGTTCGCACATGGGAATGTTTAAAGAAACAGGTTCGGATTTCATCACAGAATCTCCTAGGTTTAATAGCAGTTTCAAGAGGATGGAAAAAAGAGAGGATTATTCTAGTTTGAGAAAAATGGATAACACATTAGAAATTGGTGATGAAATGAGTGACAGAGTTTATACTATTGATTCTGTCAATAACGGAGTACAATATAATAGCTTTAAGGAACCTAAATATGGCGTAGGAGTGTACGAGGATGATATTAACTCAACAAGAGAAATACTGAACAGATATGATACTGAAGATCCGGATATCAAGAAGCTCTACATGAGGCTCCAGACACTTGAGGCTGACAGGGAATCAATGAGACAGGCAATTATTTCAATGCGGACTGACAAAGCACAAATGGTATTATTAAAAGAAATTGCTCAACATCTGTGCAAGGAAAAACCCCCTGAAAGACAAATGCCCGTGAGGACATCGTCTGATGTCAGAAGCTTTTCCTTCATGTCGAAATTCAAGGTAACTTTGGTTGCATGGTTTACCCTTTGTCATATTTTCTTTAGCATGACAGGCTCCTTCTGACAAACCGGTGCATTGATATCTACCATCTTGCATTATTGAGTAATGAACTTGACCTTTTACAATGTTGTAGAATTTTCAACTTTCTCTTCATCTAACTTTTCAAGTATCCAAGTGCTCATAAACTGAATTATAGTGTGGAAGGGTAGTTTGATAACTTTTGAATTTGGAGAAAAGAGCAAGCAACAGTGAGTGGCATCCTCATGCCTTTGTATCATTTTAAATTTTTTGCTACTTTAGGGCGTCTAAAACTATTGCTGATCCCTACCTGAAAATGGGTTTCACGGACAATTTTCATTTTCTTTTCTTTTTCCCTCCTCAAAACAGTTTTATAATTGTTATTGTGCTCACTATAAATATTTTAATGTGAATATACTTTGATTTTAGTTCATTTACTCATCTTTTATCTGTCTCTTAGACTAGTTTTGGTGGATCTTAGTCGGTGCATCATTAGTTTTTTTCATTTTATATGCTTTATGTGAGTGCTTCTTATTTTGATATTAAGTGTGAAAACGTTTCCCTGATTTCTATCAACATTGATGGAAGCATCATAAACTAAATATATATCGATGTTTTAGCTAACAAAACTTTCTTTTTTTGTTGTCTGTTAATTTGATGTATTTCAATTACCTGAGCACTATTTATTGAAGTTTTACGTCTTTTATGTTTTATGTTTAGTGGATTGTGGCCTTTGTTTTCTGGAGGAGGAAAGCTTGTCGTAGCAAGTAAGTAAATAATTGATATGGTTACTAATTGAGTTACTTATTGATCCACTATGTCTCTTCTCTAATGAGTAATAAGGTACAACCTGTTCACAAACTTGTTGGCTAACTGACTGCATGGTTTACGCATTGCCTAGTTCCTTGAAACAATTTGAGGGGGAGAATGATGTCCTTTTAAGAGGAATAACCAATTAATGTTCCTTTAGATATTTAGAATATTTAGGAAATTTCATGTCCTACCCTAGGAACTGTACACAACATATTGTAAGCATTTATCTCTTATTGAGTAGGATTCACATGGCCCCATATCATTTGCAACTCTCATTTGATGTATTCAAATCCTGGTGGTTAGTTGAAACTTGAAAGTTTGAGACAGTTTCAACAATGGTAAAACAGATATGAGAAAAAAAAATATCGAAGTTCACTACTTGAACAACATATAATGATGCTTTAATGTGGAAATTTATGTAGTTTGCAACTTCTGAAGGATACAGGATATCTATTGAGAATTTTGTGATACCAATTATTTGTTGATTGAGGCTTTCAATGTGAGATATGAAGCTGCATATGCAATTCATGTCCAACATAGATTTTTTTCACTATGGTGTATCTCTGGTTTTTCATCTCATATTTGTCATAATTTCAATGTACTTGCAGGTACACATCTGAGTTATCAGCCAACAATGTGGGCTTGCTAATGCTTCTAGATAAGAGTCCTCACATGAATCAGTCGAGATGTATTTCCAGCACACAAGTGTGAAATTGGTTCTCAAGTTTCCATATCCATTGGAAGTTTATGCTCATAATTGCAAATGCTATTGTTCATAAATGTGAATGCCTTGTGGATTTTCATCACAGTTATACCATTACTTATGCATTCTTTTTGTTTGGATTCCTGGTTGCCATGGAATTGGGTGCATTGTGCAGTGATGATTTGTTTCATTTTTTGGGATTGAATAGATTCTGGTGGTTGATCAATAAAACATGGATAAGGCGTAGGCATGCTCATTCATTTAGGTTGTTGGTATTCAGCAGAAGGTACAAATTTTCTAACATTCTGCCACTGTACATTTCAGATTCTTTTATGATTTCAACCAATATGAAGTTCTATTTTCCTCATCCAAGACTTCAGCTTTGATTCTAAGGCGTTTCTTTTTAGCAGTTCATCATATCTCTAGTAATTGATTTCTTTCTTTTTTATCTTTTCTTTTGCCAGTGTTCTCAACATAGGATTATAGCATATCATATTCAGTCTTAAGAAAATTTAATGTTCATACCTCATTGACAATTTCAATAAAATAGAATTTTACTTTGAGATATACCTTTGTTGCATCATTCATTCAATAATTCTCTTCGATGCATAAGCTTTTTCCGCCTTTGACATTTATGCAATGTCCACTTTGATATCTGAGGCCCCTTTGTTATAATATTTGTATTGTGTTGTTTATAGGCGAATAATACCTTGCCAATGTGTGAAGGTAAATAACATTATTGAGAAAGCAACCATCATCAATACTGTTGATCTTTCATCTCAAGTTCAATAGTTGTCACTGGTTTGAACGGAGACCAAATAGATTGATACTTTGAAGTGACTGGTAAACTAGTTACAAGATGTTCAATCTGTCCTGGAAATGAATCTGGAATTTGGGTATCATGTGCTTTGTTAAAAGCAATCTTTGCGGTATGTTTGTCTGGTTTTGGGGGGGTTCTTGATGAAAAAGACTGAGGAACTTTCATTTGAGTGTTGTAGTAGTAGCAAACAACTTTTGCAGAACCAATTGAAATGATTGACTCTGACCTTATCTGCTCTTTTCTTCGGAGGTACGACAGACTATGAAAATGGCTTTGCATTTGCTGGAAGTTATGATAGATATAGCTGTCCTAAGATTAGGATTTGATCAGATTCTTATCTAATGAGTAAGCTCAATCAAATGCTTGGAGTTTTACCAAGGCTCTACTCATCAAATGTGAAGCAATAGTTCATTGTCAGCACCTTATTGGGGGCCATTCTTAATTGGTCTGAGACTGACATTTCAACAAAAGCCAGCGTTGCATTATATTTCAAGCTAAATTAAGCTAACGGGTGGGAGGGGGTGGGCTCCATGTAACCAAATAAATTATGATTATAAAATTTATTAATTTAAACTGAACTATTTTATTAAAAAAAAAAACGAAATCATAATTTTCAAATTATTTGGTTCGGTTTTACTGTCTGAATTGAATCATGCATACCCTTAGTTATACATGAAAGTCCAGACTGATTTTAGTATATACTGCATCTATAATTACAATTTCCAAACCAAGCCACTTCCACATTTTTTCTTCATTCTAAAACCTATTTTTGACACAAATTAATTTGTCGTAATGCTAAAATAGGGATCTTACTCTTACTAAAATTTTGGTAAAGTTTTTTATTAATCTTTGCAAGATCACATAATATGAACACATCACCTGTTATACAAGTATTATATGCTGATTAAAATAAATCTAATTTAATTAATTTCCCTTTATTTCTATTAGGACTTTTTGGAACTTTCGAAACAATGAATCTGTTCCATATTTATTGATCTCAAAGTGAAAAAAAAAAAAAAAAAAAAAACTATCTTTTTAATTGTAAGAAAATGTTCATATGACTATTTATATTATCCATATTTTCAAGACTTAACATAGACCCTTGAGGTTTTGATAGATTACAAATATTCTTATGAGGTTTGTAAAATTACAAAAATCTTCTTACGTACACTATTAGTTAATAAATTTTTACTAAATTATCCTTCTATTATTTATTTCAACCCTTAAATTTTGGAAAATTAATTAAAATGACCAAATTTTAAGGATCTATATAAAACTGACCAACTTTGAAAGGTTGCATAATAAACTTGTATAGTAACTCTTAATTTTTGTAAGGCTTCCCACAAAGATACATATTTTTTATTTAGTGCTCAGCTTATCCAATGTTAATTTCTTTACAAAAAATTCATAGCCCCAAATCCTTAAGTATTTTAGATTAGGCAAAAGGCTTTCGCCTAATCTATAACTCAAAAGGAGTTTTGTCTATAGCTTTAGATGAGACTCTGTTTAGTGTATACAATGCTATGTTTGAAACATAACTCTAAAATGATATGGGTAGATATGTCAAACTCGTCGTCGTGGACTTAACTAATATTTATCAAAGTTTGATTCCTTTATTTATATATACCATTGTGCTCTAACGTAACAAGAGAAGTGAGCTAAAATATTATTTCATGTTCCTTTAGGTAGTCTCTTAATTCAACATTTAAGTACTCCCCTCCTCAGTCATTTTAGAGTATTTTAATACTTCTCTTAAACTATAATTTTATACTTTATTCTTGAATTCTTTAAATTTCTCAAAGCATTAAGACTTATGTTTTAAGAAAAACATATAAGCATAGATATTGAAATCGTTGGTAAATGTCATAAAGTAGTGATACCTGTATTTACCTTATACTATCATGGATCCACAAACATCACTATGAATGATCCCTAATAATTCATTCACCCTTTCATTATGTTTACTGAAAGGTGTCTTAGCCATCTTACCTAAAAGGCAAGAGTTGTATTCATCAAATGACTGGAAGTTAAATAATCAAGGAATCTTAGAAGACTAGAGTTTCTCAATGTGCTTTGGTCATGTATGACCTAACCTGAAATGCCATAAATACATGTCATTCAATTAATTTATTGTAATTATTTTATTTTCAACATTGAGAACATTGTTATCCAATTCAAGCAAGTATAGGCTATTAACTAGTCAAGTTGTCCTATAAAGTATTTTTTCAAGTTAAAAGTTAAAACATTATTAGCAATCGAGAAACAAAAACAATCTTTATCTAACATAGACACCAAAATAATATTTTGAGAAAAACTTAGTACATAGTAGTAATTTACAAGTTCCAAAACCAATCTAAAAGGCAATAACTTTTAACAACCTACGGATGGAACAATGATTTTTGCTCTTTCTTTTTTTAAGTGGTTGAATCTGACTAATACCTTACATATTAGAACAAATATGAATGTCACGTTTTATGTTAATGACCCAAGATAAACTAGGAAAGTAATTAATCTCAATGAAATACATGCCCAAAGTTAAAGTACCACAAAGCTTTTTCTTCTTATACTCAAGGTAGGCTTTGCATCTGCTCCTCCTATGGTTAAGCTTGCCACAAAAGAAACAAATACGCTTTCCTTTACCAATTCAACCTAAAGGCTATTGAGTAGGAAATGTCTGCGTCGATACTAATACATCGATTTTGGGTTTGTCCTTAGCCTTACCTTTACCTTTGGAAAAAGATCTCTTGGCATCAATCAAGAGCACATTCAAGCCCTTTTCATGTTCTCCTCAATAGTTAACTAGGGTTGTCTCTTTCTTGTTCATCTTAAAGTTCATGAAGAAACTAGACTATGAAGGTGAAAAGGAGTTCAACACCAAATCTATGGAAAACTCATTGTTCATAATGAATACTAAGCTAGCCATCTTCTTTATGTAGTTGATCATCTTTACTATATGAGGGCTTACTAGTGTGCCCTTACTAAGTTTCCAATTAAATAATACACTAGAGACTTTGATAGCATTTGAATCTTTTTCAAGTTCCAAAAATCTTATGTAAGTGTAGAAAAATAAGTTGTGCATTTATTTTCTCATATTGCCTTTACAACTCAAATGTCATAAAAGCATGCATTAAACACTGTACTTCAACAGAGTCATCAAGATACTTGTCAAAAGTATCACACTTTTCCTTAGTGGAATCTAATCTAAGCTTAAGAGATAAGACTTCTTTTAGGGTGAACAACCTATTCTCTTAACATAATACAATATGAAGATTTCTATACTAGTTTGAGAAGTTGGCTCTATCCAACTTATTTTCTTCCTTAAGGATGAATCATAAATTTGTGGTCGATGTCATGGTGGGTGGATTTGATTCCATAAATATACAAATAAATAATGTTAGTAATCATCAAATTACATGTAATTAAGGTCTTTAAATTAAATGCTCCTACTATTTTTATTTAAGTCAATAGCCTTATTGTTGAACTTGGGAAGTCCTAATAGACATCTATAGTGGATCAAGATCCTATCGTATTAACCTAAACCTTTATTTGATGAACAAGCCAAGTCAACCTAAATTAGTATGATAACACAATCCTATGGTCTCAAGTCGAGTGTTACCCTAATAAACACATGTGGATAACAATCTAATCAATAAAAGTCTATAGTCTCAAGTTAGGTGTTACCTCAACAAACACAAATGATATCAATTTTATTTCTTAATATTAGTAGGATGGATACATCCTATCCCCTAGCATTGAAAAATGCATATCCTATTTTGTCTTTTATACTTTTCATCTTTGTTTTAGTGAACAAGTGGATTATGTTAGTCATGTCATTCCCAACATAATTAGCGTTTGGCTTTCTACCTAATATAAGGATACCATTCACTTTGGTGAACAAGGTTCTAATGAATAGAGGTTTAATTGAGGTGTCATATCAAAAGGCAATCCAATATATGATATTCCATAATGACATATTTTAAATTTGGTCTCATCATTTTAGGTTTAACATGGGAGGTGACAATAGTTAATACTACAACATAAAATATGTGTTAGTATTCCACTTTAACTAGTGCTAATCCTTAAGCCTTAAGGAATAATAAATCAACCTAGATTCTTGATTTTCCAAGCTTAAGTCTTTAATTTTGTTACTTTTTCTCCTAGCTTTAATCTTCAGTAATTTACAAAACCTCATTTTCTAGTTACATTCATTTAACGAAATGAAAATAATGTCTATTCTAAATTTAGAACAATAAATGTAAAAGCCTTAAGTTACATTTGAGAGGAGGAAGATGAGACAAAAAATTACATAGGCACCATATGAGCATACATCAATACAAACACATCAATCAAAATGAATAAATTAATTTTAATTAGGTTTAGATGTTAAGTTGAACTTCACCACTTGAAACTTTGTCAAATTACAACTTAACCTATGAATGGATGAAAAATTCATGATGCATGGCCATGTGAGTCATGGTATATGACCATGTATCATGCCATCTCCATACTTTACCAAAAGTCAAGAAGATAGCATGACTACATGCATAGGCAGGTATAAAATCTGACATATGACCATGTGTTATGAATAGAAGGTACATATAAGTACGGAAACCATGTACAACAAACATGGATGATCGTGTGTCATTAAGACACATGACCATGCATGACTTGAATTTCAGATATTTTAAAATAAGGAATCATTTAAAAAACTCTCAAAACCTAGCAAATTGATGTTGAAATGAAACATAATAAAATGAATGCCAATGCTATCCTAAACACACCTTTATTACGTGTAAAAATGCACAATAAAATGGCTATCAATTGAATCACCCACACAACTCAAGAAACCATTCAAACAAAGTTTCAAATGATAAATCTCAATAATCTAACACTCATTTTTTATTACTGTCATAAATCACACATGCAACAACATGCATGTTCAATCACATTTACATTTTTAAGAATGATGATATCAAATTATATACAACAATATATAATCAACCATGCATTCATATATAGGTAAATTTTTGTATATTTCCTAAATAGAGGCTCTAATAACACTTTCTTAGCATGAGATAAGTTACTAGAAAGGTATCTGTACAGTGGAAGTATAATTTAAAATTTAAATAATGTCTCAAATCACCTCATCTAGGATTTTATTTTAGGAAAACATACAAAACATGACAAACATAACCATAAGGGGTTTTTGAAACCTCTACCTATAATGCATATATTGTATTTCTTTATGTGGTAATGATATTGAAAAAATAAGCAACTATCTAACCCTGTTAGGATGACATTCTTAGTATCCACATAGAGCATATGATTTTAGGATTCCAACCACTAGATCTAGGTGCTAACATAGTATGCATGGCAATTAAAAAAGTAGAGAGAAGTCAGAGAGAAAATGTCAAAGAGAAAGGATCTCGAATTTCTCAAAGATTGTATGTGAAGAAAGATAAATTTCCTTTTATACTTAAGGCACATGCATGACCATGTGCTTAAAACACATGGTCATACATAACATGTATAATCATGTATCTCTAAATACAAGGTCGTATGCTTTTAACTCATCATTACGAAACAAAGATATTTTTCATAATTTATTGGATAATTATTTTTGCATCGACTCAAACACATAGACATGTGTCAATCCTACATGGGTATGGCTAGACATGTCAATCCTTCTTAATAAGCATGTCATCCAACACATGGGCATGTGCTCTAATTGTACACAATTGTGAAACACACCAAAGACATAAAATGACTTTCAACTTCATCCGTATGGATTCAACAAATCAGTCATATCATCTTTAATTACATATCTCTCACTAGGATTAACAAATCCTATGTTCTTAAAGTCTCACAATCCTTTATATTTGTGTGACCCATAAGCTCTTTACAGACCTAATAACATTTGGATTCAATTAAAATCTAGACATAGATCATCAGTAGCCTTAAGTAAGACATGATGACCACCTATTTGGTAAAGTGTCAGATAAGCTTAGAGCTTGAACAATCATACAATTATCATGTAGTACAAGTCCTTTCATTATATTTTATATTGAGGCTAAGACATAAAAATGGTGTCTATATCAATTTATCCTCCAAATGATCTTATAATAGTCTATATCAAATGACAACAACTAGATTACAACCTTGTCTTACTATGATTATAGATTCTATTAGTGAGCTCCTATAAGAGACCATTCTTATGCTTAAGAGTGATAAATCTTTTATTAGTTTACCATTGCCCACACATATTTCTTGATACAACCAATCATTATCCATATGGTAACCCCTATAAAGATGACATGTTAAATAGAGTCGAACTGTACCAATCTTTGTGTAGAATAGTCTATGTTCTTGAAAATCTAAAGGCTATATGTACCCATCAAAATAAAAAGATATTTTCATAGACTTGAGAACACTCTTTATATGAAATGTTCTTGTTATGTCAGTCTAATGAACATGTCTAACACAAAAGCATGCATCTATATGTTACAATAAGTTGTAAACAATAGTTTTCACACGTGCAAACTATTACCATTTTTCGGTGAGGTTGTTTAATACTATAATAGTTCTATCTCCATTACTAGTACCCTAAGTTTAATAATGTTGGGCCTATAGATTATTTACAGAATAACTACTTTAATGTATGCATAGTGAAAACACAATCATATACCAATTTGATTCGTTAACATGGTTCAAATATTCTAAGGACATATTATTTGTACAATCAAATTCATAAACTATGTATGAACATGAATAAAAATATTAAAAAAAACCTTTTATTTACATCAAATAATTACAAATGTGTAAAAAATTGACTAGCTTATAGACGCGTCTTAAGGGCACCTACACTAACAATGCAAACACGAGCTTGAACTTAAACATGGATGATGAGCAGTTCATTTGAATTGTGAGGTATTTGATCCCCAAAGAAAATGATGGTTGTTTATTTGAAAAAGTAAAATTGCATTGTTTCATTTGGCTTATAGCAACTGTCAAGTAAAATTTCTTGATATTTTATTTGGTATACACTTATAGCACTCTGTTCTTTTACTCTATTTCGTACCCAATTCCATTACATTCTCACAATTCTTTGATAAGTGTGAATCTCATTTTGAAAAAACTAAAGACACGTAAAATCAGTGCCATCGTCAAGTAATATCCCAAGGTTAAAGGCACGTTTCACAATGTTGTGATCTATTTGTGCTAACGTTTCTCATTTCTGGCAAATCGTTTGTCCAACGATTATGACGTGGTGAGTTTTCACTTTTGTTATTAAGGAGTTTACATTAATTGAAAATGTAGCAAGTACTTGCAAAATGGATGTAGGGTTTTTTATTTCATAAACTGAACCATGTTAATGTGATACTTTGCTTCAAATAGTGTAATTTTCTTTTCATGGGTGACATTTATTTGCAATTTGTAATATAGTGTTTTTTTTTTTATAAAATATCTCTCTTGGTTTGTGATTAAATGGAGCGATTATTGGCAAATTATGGTTTTTGTGTCTAGGAAAGAAGGAAAGATTTGCCTATAGTGTATTTAGTAATAAATCTATGCATTTTGCTGCCTTGAGCCTTGTTTTTTTAATTACTTTGATGATGCTCGTCAATTGCGTGAATTTGTCTGAATTTGGAAATGAAAACAGGTTTGGAATTGTGTTTGGTGTGGATTTGCAGGTATGTGTTGGAATCACATCACATTAAGTTCAAGGCTCATGATTATTTGGAAAATGGTTTACTTTCCTGGGAAGGAAGCTGCTGGCTGCTGGAAAATGGTTTACTCTCTACACTGGGAAGGAAGCTGCTGCATTATATGGAGAAGAGAATAAGCTGTTGTTGCATAATTTTCGATTCAATTTGACCGTGTGGTTCATATAAGCATGTCTTTATTCCGTTATCCTTAATGGATTATGAATGTTTAGTACACTGATTTAAAGATGATAGTGGTGATTAAATGTAAAAAATTATATAGAGTTGATGGATTAATCTGCTACCATTCTGTTTTGGCTCGATGAACTGAACATGTTTGTTTTTTTCGAACACGAGTCCAATTCGGCCATGAGTGTATAGTAACAAACATTTTCACGGAGATCCTGAACTCAGATATTTGCAGTGAATATAAACTCACACACCGAAGCACACAAGCTCGCCGAACCTGAATAAATATTTGAGTTCGTCAAATGGAAAACGAGCCGAATACGAGCTTTGCTATGTTCAAGTTCGGTTTGGCTTGTGTCCAACCCTACTTAATACCAATTTGTAGCGGAGAAAACACCTTTTTAGATCTTACCAACATGATTTCTAAACTCAATCACATGATAATTTTCAAGAGATCTACCAAAAAAACATGTAGCCACAAAACAATGAAAATCAAAACACAATGAAACAATGAAAATAAAAAAACAATGAAGAACAAACACTCAATTTACGTCAAAAAATCTCCTAAATGCAAGGCGATGAAAAACCATAGGAAAACAATATTCCACTATATCAAAATAAGTTTACAACCAAAGAAGTCATTTCTAATAAACTAGTCCACAACAATATAATTAACATGATAATAAAAATATGTCAGAAACACGAAGAGAGAAATCTTTGCTGTTCGTTTCACATTAAGTTTGACTCTTGTTCATTTTCTCTTGCTCAAAGACTACTATTGCTCCTAATACAAAATTCACAAAGAGAAAGTGAGCAACAACTTTCTTTTGGTTCAACCCACAACCACTACAAAGGTTATAGGAAGAGACACAAGAAGAATGTCCAACACACACAAAGGTAGATACAAAAGTGTATGCTAGAATAAAAAATGACTTTTGATTGTTTCGGTCTAAGCCTTCTCTTTTTTTTTTTTTTTCAGCAACTTTTCTCTCTTTGGAATCTACTGAAACCTCGCTTACTTTTTTTTTTTTTTCTGTCCGTTAAAATTCTCTCTCATGTTGCTCCATTCGGAAGCTTCCAAAGGAAACCTTTTACATAGAAGGCTTTCTTATTTTTACTTTATTTACATATGTGTCGCAACATGGGCGAGACAAGCCGACAACTTCTTGGTCAAAATTAGGTTAATTTCATCTGAAATGGCTCAACAATTTTAGCAAACTATAAATACTGACTTAATATTACTAAAAACTCTTTAAAAAATATCAAATTCTAAAAATATAAAGGAAAACCACATAACAGGATTATACATAATTTTTGAAAAACGTTTGAAATACTTAAAAATTCTGCAAATAATATAAAATTTTGTAGTAAAAGAATGAGGAGAGAGTTATAAGTTTCGTTCTATGCGAAAATTTCTATGACTATAGTCAATCACCAGACTTTAATGAAGTTGGCAAAAGTTTAAAGACAGAAGAAGAAAAAGACACATCTAGAATTCCTTTTGATTTGACTGATTCGCTGGCTTTGTCTCACCAACCAAGAATAACAGAATCTTAAAAATACTTCGGTATTTCTCGACAGAGTGCATGCCGGCAAATCTAGTCCATGCAAAACAAATGAATGTTCTATTACAAAATACAAGACCAATTCAACCCTAGACCAAGGACACTCATCTCTCTCTCTTTTCAATTTATTTATATATAAACCCTTCTGGGATTAATTCTTCACTTTCATACCAAACTCTGAAACTTTCGAAAAAATTAGTCAATCTTATCGATGAACATTTCTGCAAGAAGTTCGAAGCTTCAGGGCCTTCGGCCTGCGGCTCTCCAGGTGAACAAGAGTTCTTCGAAGATTATGAAGAAGAGGAATGATATTAGTAATGTTCAAAGAGTTAAACCTCCTGTGGTGATATATTTGGTGTCTCCGAAGATTATTCATGTAAGACGTGAAGAATTCATGGGGCTCGTACAGCGGCTTACCGGGAAACAAGCAACCATGAATCTGAATACAGATTCGGAATTTTCAGCTGCTACTATAATGGAAAATGATAGTAAGTGTGGTAGTAGTGGAGTGAATTCTGAAAATGTAGTTACTCTTCCAGGCAATTTAGCTGCTGCATATCCGAGGTTAAGCATAGACATTTATGCAGGTTGGGATGATTTGTAGTTAATTTTATGTGTAAGGTGATAATGTATAATTCCCGGCTCGAACTTTTCATTTATTTTGTTGAACAAGAATGTATTTATTAATTAGTTCTCTCTTTGAATTTGATTTGGCTTTGTTTTTGAGCTAATGTTTATGATTTATGCGCAAATGAAAGTACATATTTACTCAGACGAATAAACTGAAAATTGATCTTTTTTAATTTCTTTTCCATTAATAATATAGTAATTTGAGTTAATTGTTTCTTTTCGTTGCTTTGAATCTGATTTTTGCTTGTGAGCCAAGGTTTCAAAAATTGCTCGGTCAAGGAAACCAGTGTATTTATAGTAATAATATTATTCTTTTATTTTCAATTTTTTTTTTTCCAGAGGTTCTGTGTTATTTGAAACTCTATTACCATGGGATTTAGAGCCTAATTAATTTCATGGTGGAACTAGGAGATCATCAATCTGAAGTACCTAAGCAGTCCGTAAAATATCAGGCCAAACGCCTTGCTACACGCGAGCTTTTTTAAATGATAAAATCCTATCTATTAATTTTAAAAAATTAAATATTTATTGTTGATTAAAATTAATAATTAAATTTAATAATAAATTTTTAAATTTAATTAGTTAAATAGATATTTTTATATTTTTAAATAAAAAAATTTAAAAATAAAAAATTAATTTTATAAAAAAAATTATAATATAAAATAATATTAAAATAATAATACAATTTTTAAAAAAATTTAAAAAATGACTGAAAATAGTCATCTAATCACATTGAAAGTCAGATTTGGCCACTTCAATAACGAAGGCGATTTAAAGGAAGTAGTCAGATCTGACCACCTCCGTTATAAAAGATATTCGAAAACAACTGACATGTTAGAAACTGACCATTTTCAATCATTGTCAGATTTTTAGTTGTGACGACCTTTTTTTAAAAATTTTTTAATTTTTTTATTAATCTTATTAAATTTTTATTATTTTATTAAAATTTATTTTAATGTTAATATTATTTACATTTTGGTGGAGGGTATTTTGGTCTTTTCTTAAAAATTTAATAAATTTAGAAGAAAATTGTTCAAGGGTGGATATCTGGCTTTACGAAAGTTTTTGGTGGGATTTTGTTCTTTAGGAAAACCTTGGGTGGGACAAAGTCATTTGCCCAAAATATTAAATATTAAATATTAAGCTCTCTGTTGAACTATAAATAAAGAACCAATTTAAATATAAAAAAAAAAAAAAAACCTTAACAGAGGGGTTTCTTAAAAAACATCTTATTTATGTTTGTCACATTAACATAATTAACATAAATAATATGCAAATTAAGGTACAATTTTCATTGTAAGGGATGCTTCTGAAGCTAATTTTGAATATTAATAACGAAGAAATCTGCATGTCATGGATTCATTGTGGAACAGTATTGGATCTCTCTCCAAGATTATGCTTTAAAGGTCTGCATATATACTTAAAAAGTGAGCGCATATATATTATATATAAATATTATTTTACACACAAATAATGACTTCAGCACTTTAAATTCGAACAACTTTCTTTTTTGGTTTTCTTTTTTTCTTGAAAATGAACTTCGCTGATGTATTTTCAAATTCGATCCTTTACTGGTCCAGTTGAAGTTTGTAAGTATTTTTGTTTTCTAACTTATGAACTTTTAATGGACATAATAGCTGCTACTTCTGATCATAATTTATACTGACCATTTCTATTTTACACTTAACAAAGGCCAAATGACTAATTCCCACCCAAGGTTTCTTTAAATGACAAAGTTCCATCCAAAAATTTTTAAAAAGCCACCTTTCTTCTAAATTTTTTTAACATTTTATAATAAAAGCCAAAATATGCTCTAAAAAAAAAAATATTAATATTAAAATAAAATTTAATATAAAATAATAATAATATAATAATTAAAAATTAATCAAATTAAAAATAATAACAAATTTTAAAAAGGTAGTTATCATTGTCGGTAATGGTGGTTATTAAAAATCTAATTAGGTAACAAAAAATAACCATCTGGTTGGATTGATAGTTAGATTTGACCACTTCCACCACCAAAAATGATTGAAAATGACTGGTTTTATGTATATTAGTTGTTTTTTACCATCTTTGATGGTGAAGGGGGTCAGATATGACCACCATCAAAGGTGTCAGATTCGGCCACCAATCCAACCAGGTGGTAATATTCAACCATTTAGTCAGGTTTTTGACAACTAATGGCAGTGACACTTTTTTAAAATTTTAATCAATTTTTTCAATTTTTAAATTTTATATTAATATTATTTTATATTTTAATAAGTTTATTAATTTAATTTTATTTTTTTAATTTTTAATTTTTTATTCAAAAAGACAAAAATACCCCTTTAACTAGTTAAATTTAACGGCTGAACGTTAAGTTTAACTGTTGATGTTAGTCAATGGGTGGGCATTTGGCTTTTTAAAAATTTGTAGGTGGTACTTGCCATTTAAGGAAATCTTGGGTGGGAATAAGTTGTTTAGCCATTAACAAATGTATTTGTCTTTCTTCGATTCTACTTTGCTTTTATAGGTGCATTGTTAGGTGTGGCTATGCATCATAAACATGTTATTTTTTATTGGGTATTTAAGCCGGCCTTGTTCTTCATTTGAATTGAACTTGAATATTTTGCATTTTAACATTGTTTTTAGCTTGGTCAGGTTCATGTTTTTCATTACAGCTTTATTATGTTGTTTCATGTTTTCTTTTGTTTATTACAATCCATTTGTAAATTAAATTTAGTGAATAGATTGTTGGAGACAATTTGAGAGTAGTGTTTGAAAGGATTTCAAGACCAAAGAACTGAAAGGATTTTGACTTTGAAAGTTCCAAGGGAGTTTGAACTACAGTGAGTGGGATGCTTGGTGTGTTTTAGATCTATGATTGAGCTTCAATATGAGAG
Source organism: Anacardium occidentale (assembly GCA_026122585.1). NCBI lineage: Eukaryota > Viridiplantae > Streptophyta > Magnoliopsida > Sapindales > Anacardiaceae > Anacardium > Anacardium occidentale. Next base: position 50,339 of record JAJEJH010001002.1, read on the forward strand.
AGAGTGAGAAATTAGTCTAGCAACGAGGGTTGATAGCTTCTATTTATTTTTTACTTGTTATAGACAATTAGAATTTCTTGCAAAAGGATTTGCTTTTTGCTAGACTAGGTTCTATGGATGTTGGTTATATTATGTGTAGTCAAACCACATAAAAAGTGCTCTATTGTTTAATTTTCTGTATTTTATATTTACTTTGTGAACATATGTTGAGTGTGAAGTTTGGTAAAATTTTAGTTCTAACTAAATTTGATGCATTCAAATAATGTCTGTGTTGAGGATTCTACTATAATGTCTAAATGCATTGTAAACTTTGTGTTTCATATAAATAAAATTGATGTTTGTGGTTGACATAAAAGGCCTAGGCATCTATGTCAAGATTGTCACTTTGGTAAACATCACCAAGGACATTTCCCTACCTCAAATTCAAGGGCTTTTAGGGTTTTAGAATTAGTGTATAGTGATGTTTGGGGTCTAGGACCAATTATCAATTTGAGTAATGTGAGGTATTATGTAAGACATCCCAGAAGGGTATTACTGTTCACTGTTTAATAAAATAATAATAAATAAATAATGAAAATATGGTCAATAATACCCGACCGAAATGCTTAACTGAACTAAAATATCGCAGCGGAAATACCTGTGGTACATTGTATACATACATATATACATGCCCAAATAAAACTTGCATATATTAAAATATTCGCGGAAAACATATACATGTGCATACAACAAACTGAAGTAAATTGGATCCCAAATAGCAGCAGACTCCTCCTCCCAGCTCCCAACAACCTACCTGCAAGAGAAAGGAAAGTAGGGAGTGAGTGATAAAATCACTCAGTAAGCACTTCATATCCTCAGACCCTAAACCAACCCTTCTCGAAGGATTGCCATCTCAACACAACTGAACAGGCTCAACTGAAAACCACTCTGACGGTCTCATCTTCACTGATCGGATACTACCTCATACCGGGTCGTAAAATACGTATATGAGTATACGTAAACAACCTAGAGTGAAGAGTAATCCGGAAAGGTCAAACTTGACGCACCGAATCTGACTGAAATCATAAACTGAACTGTTCTGATACTGATCTGATAATATTACTGTTTTCTGAAAGTCACGTGTCATTACGTAGCTTATCATGTTCTGATATTCTGCTGTTCGTGTCTTTTACACGTTGTTTCATATTCTGTTCATTTACAGTTTCTTACTGTCTTATCATTCTCTGAATGATATGCACTGTGTCATATAATCATGACATGATATGATAACATGCTGAAATCATAACTAGGCCTGGGCCTGTATACTGAAAATAGTTTTCTGAAAACTGTTCATGAAAACTGTTCTGTTGGATCCTGGGATCCCATATCTGAAAATCATAAAGCTTTATCTGAAAGCTATACTGAAAACTGTGTACCCTGGGGTACATGCTATGCTGAAAACTGTGCTGCGCAGACTGATGAAATACAGGGATTCGGCACTTTGGCCATGTGAGTTTCCTCTGTAAACACGTGCCACAAACTGTATAGCCCACGTGATGCCATCAGGCCTGGGCCTGGAAACTGAACTGATCTAAGCGCCTCGCGCTATAACTCATCTGATCCTCGGACCAGGAAAACTAAACTACTAGCTGAGCAACCCGGCACATGCCAATACATAGGGCTAGTAATGAGTATATATCTCCTGGTGACACGGGTGCTGAAACTCACAAGTGCCCCCTCGTATTCACCTCTGAAAACTGTGTTTTTCAACTGAAAACATGAATTCGGATCCTCGGATCCGCTTCTGAAAACACTGTATGGCATGCCATGCTATGCATATGTATATGATGCATCATGTATTGTTATTCGAGCTCAATTTACTGTTTTCTATCCATTGGATAGGGTTTACTGTGCACATTTTCTCAATTAAAGCTTAATTCTCAAATTCTGCCTGACGTACGGGCGTGCGTGATCGCGTGTACAGGCGTAAGTGAACGTGCACGGGACCGTGACCAACTCGTGCATAAGGTCGTGCAAGGTTCTGGAATTTCAAGCAATTTCTCACATTTCACTGAGTGCACGGGCGTACATAAGCTGTGTACGGGCGTGACCCTGCAAATTAGGTCATGCACGGGCACGTAAACACGGCCGTGACCATGCAGAATACGCAGAGTGCACGGGCGTGACCCTCGGGTGCACGGGCGTGCGTCCTGCTCTGCACCTCCATGACCACTCGGAATCAACCCGATTCCGGCCAAAAACGCATACCAAACGCAAAACAAGCATATATCACATGCTAAACACTTCCAATAAGCATATATACACTTCCAGCAACTTCAAAACACCAGCAAATCATCCAACCCAATCTCAAAACCCATAATCTCATACATAACATGTGAATAAGCATAAATCATCCACATAATCATCTCAAATCATCATCAACACGCAAGGAGCACATCACAAGCATGCTGGAACACATCTCATGCATAAAACAAGCATCAAGCCGAATCAAAATACAAGGGAAAGAGGAAAGAAGCACCTACCTTTAGACATGCTTTCTCTCTCAAGAAGATCACAAGATCAAGCTGAATGGAAGATCAAGGAAGCTGCTCTCCACTTCTAGGGCGAATATCCTCTGAAATCAAAGCCAAACTTTGGGTGAAAATGAGTTTGGAAACGGATAAGATCAACTTAAACTCAAGACAGCTGGAGCTTATCGCATGCACGGGCGTACACCTCTCATGTACGGTCGTACATGGCAGGAAAATTACAAAAATGCCATTTTCCCGCGCTCGCATGCAAATCCACCCAAACGGATCCATGCACACACCCCAAACTCAAGAAAAACCTCACAAATCACCCCAAAAGCTCTCACAACCCTAGAAAACTCAGAAATCTCAAACTGACCCCGAATCTGGGATGTTTCAATCTCCCCCTCTTATAAGAATTCCGTCCTCGGAATTACCTGAAAAGCTCGGGAAAACGATCTCTTATCTCAGATTCTAGTTCCCACGTGGACTCTTCCACACTCTGATTCCTCCACAGAACTCTGACCAAATGAATCTCTTTATTTCTCAGCACTTTAACTCTTCTGTCTATTATCTGAACTGGCATCTCTGGATAACTCAGATCTTCTGCCAATTCCAACTCTGGAAGCTCTAGCACATGAGAAGGATCTCTGATGTACTTCCTCAGCTGAGATACATGGAAGACATCATGGAATCTGTCCATACTGGCCGGCAACGCTAATCTGTAAGCAACTGGGCCAACTCTCTCCAGGATCTCATAAGGTCCAATGAACTTGGGGCCAACTTGCCCTTCTTACCAAATCTCAACACATGACGGTAAGGAGCAACCTTTAGGAACACGTAGTCCCCAACCTCAAACTCTAACTCCTTACGTCTCACGTCTGCATAACTCTTTTGGCGATCCTGGGCCTGTTTCATTCGCTGCCTGATTACCCTGATCTGCTCAATCATCTGCTGAGTCATCTCTGGACCCACTGCTGCTGATACTGAGTCTCTCTCTCCGATATCATCCCAATGCAAGGGAGATCTGCACTTTCTGCCATAAAGTGCCTCAAATGGAGCCATCTGAATAGTTGACTGGTAACTATTATTATACGCGAACTCCATCAATGGCAACAAGTCAACCCAACTCGTCTGGAAGTCTAAGCAACAAGCTCTGAGCATATCTTCCAGAATCTGGTTCACCCTCTCTGTCTGACCATCTGACTGAGGATGATAAGCTGAACTGAAGTGCAATCGAGTCCCAAGTGCTCTCTGTAAGCTCCTCCAGAAAGCTGACAAGAATCTGGAGTCAATATCTGACACAATCGTTCTGGAAACTTTATGCAATCTGACAATCTCCCTGACATATAACCGACCCAACTGATCAGTCGACATGCCATCTCTAACTGGAAGAAAGTGAGCAGATTTACTCAACCTGTCCACTATGACCCAAATACCAGTAAATCTCTCTCTGACTCTGGGTAATCCGGATATGAAATCCATAAAAATGCTCTCCCATTTCCACTCAGGCACACTCAATGGCTGTAACAACCCTGATGGTCTCTGATGCTCGGCCTTAACCTGCTGGCATACCAAACATCTGGCTACAAAATCAGCTATGTCTCTCTTCATGCCTGACCACCAGAAGTTTCTCTTCAGATCTTGATACATCTTGGTTCTGCCCGGATGCGCTGAATACGCTGAACTATGGGCCTCTGACAAGATTCTCTGCCTTAACTCTAAGTCATCTGGAACACAAACTCGACTCCTGAATCTCAGAATCTCATCTCTGATCTCAAAATCTGGCACTGTGCCCTCTAATACCCTCTGTACCATCATCTGTACCCACTGATCTGACATTTGTGCCTCTCTGATCTCATCTGATAAGGTAGACACAATCTGAAGCCTCGAAAACCCAGCTGAAACAATCTCTATCTGTTCTCTGATGACTTCACTCTGAAGCTCACTCTGAACAGACAAACTGGACAAGGCAACTCTGCGACTCAAGGCATCTGCAACTACATTTGCTCTGCCCGGGTGGTATCTGATCTCACAGTCGTAGTCCTTGACTAACTCTAACCACCGTCGCTGCCTCATATTCAACTCTTTCTGGGTGAAGAAGTACTTCAGACTCTTGTGATCTGAAAAGATACAGCATTGAACCCCATAAAGGTAATGCCTCCAAATCTTGAGCGCAAAAACCACTGCTGCAAGCTCTAAATCATGAGTAGGGTACCTCATCTCATGATCCTTCAATTGCCTGGAAGCATAGGCAATCACTCTACCAGCTTGCATCAGTACTGCACCAATCCCCTAGTGCGAAGCATCTGTGTAGATCTCATAATCTAGCCCCTCCTGAGGCAAAGCCAACATTGGTGCACTAGTCAATCTCTGCTTTAATTCTTGGAATCTGGCCTCACACTGATCTGACCAAACAAACGAATTCTCTTTCCTAGTCAAAGCTGTCAAAGGTCTTGCCAAGCTGGAAAACCCCTGAATGAACCGTCTGTAGTAGCCTGCCAATCCCAAGAAACTGTGAACCTCTTTGACTGTACTCGGCCTCGGCCAACTCAGAATAACCTCAACCTTAGCCGGATCAACTGACAAACCCTCAGTTGAAATCACATGCCCAAGGAATACCACACTCTGCAGCCAAAATTCACACTTACTGAATTTGGCGTACAGCTGCCTCTCTCTCAATCTCTGCAGCACAAATCTGAGATGATCCACATGCTCCTCTACACTCCTCGAATAAACCAGAATGTCATCGATAAACACAACCACGAATCTATCGAGACAATCATGGAATACTCGGTTTATCAAATCCATGAAAATCGCTGGAGCATTCGTCAATCCAAATGGCATCACCACAAACTCGTAGTGGCTATATCTGGTCCGGAAGGCAGTCTTCGGTACATCCCTGTCAGCAACTCTGACCTGGTGGTATCCTGACCTCAAATCAATCTTCGAAAAGACTGATGCCCCACTGAGCTGGTCAAACAAATCATCAATTCTTGGCAATGGATACTTGTTCTTTACTGTAGCCTTATTCAATTCTCTGTAGTCGATACACATCCGCATAGAACCATCTTTCTTTTTCACAA
>JAJEJH010001003.1:0-55854 GCA_026122585.1 Anacardium occidentale
GTTTGCTGATCAACCATCTCGCCGAATCCAGTTGGCGTCCATTCATGGTAGCTTCCATTACTGCCATGTCACGAACACTTACATTTCCATTGGTGTTCGTGCGAGCATTTAATGTGTACGTGATCATCCGATGGAAGATTCTCATGGCCGGATTGACCAGAGATGAGGCCTTCGCCTTCTGCGCTTCATAAAATCCAGAACCGCCTAGGGATACCCATACAGCCTGAGAACTCAGATCATGCGAAAAATCCCGTATACCCTCTGAATTACAACCCAACCACTCACCCAACTGTTCGGCCGACACCGTCCAATCCGAATTGGCCAACCGAAATTTCATAGTAAAATCTGTAATATTTCCCCTTACATCCTTCGGAACCGATAGGGAACTATAAAACTCATACACCAAATTTTCATAGGCGTCCATACGCATAAAAAATAATCCAGTTAGCCTAGAAGAGTTGACTAATCCCATAATCTCATCTAATATACCAATTTCTCGTAAAATCCTCCTATCCAAACAACGTCCAATATAGATAGGCTTTTTTATGAGTTTCGATAAGAGTACCTTCTGCTGCCGATTGGTACACATGATTCCAAATGGATTTTCTGCTCTCGAAGTACTTCTGGAAGGCCCGGAACGTGTTGGCAATTTCATCCGTGGAGGCATTGTGGATTTTGGTGATTGAAATAATGGAAATGGAGATTTGGGTTGAGTTTTGGATGGAAGATGATCTCAAATGATGAGAAAAGTTAAGAGAAACTTGTAAAAACAAGTTTAAAAGCAAATGGAAGCAAGAAAAATGAGAGATTTGGACGAAAAATCGAGAGAGAATTGAGAGAAATCGCGGCTAGGGTTTGAGGATTTTGTGAAAATGAAGAAAATGAACAGTTTTCTTTATATAGATGCGAGCGCACGACCGTGTTTCTTTACGCACGATCGTGTTTTCCCAAATCAGCACGATCGTGCACGCGATAGTCGCACGGTCGTGTGTTCGCAGAAATCTCGAAAAAATATTAAGTTTTAAAATGCATGACCGTGTGCGTTTGGATAATGCGCGTGCAGGTAAGCGTGAGTTTAAAGTGAAAAACGCACGATCGTGTATCATGGACACACGGTCGTGTGTTCGTGCAGAAGCACGCCCGTGCATGCTTGGAACACACGGTCGTGTGTGACCAAAATCACACAGACCTGCATTATTTCCAGAAAACTGCAGATTTTTCAAAACACACTTCAAAACACCACAAGTCATGAACACTTGGATATTTTGATTCAATGAGGTTTTATTATTTGAATTCAGTTGCCGGATGATGTCAACTATAGAGTTGCATCGATTCGACTCGAATTCATATGCCAAAACATACTCATGCAAGCATATATATCTAAATGTTTCCATATATCAAATTCCATTCAACCATTTGCATATAGCCAATCAATAGCAGTCTCATTATCATTCATGCATATTCAGATATTCAGTCAAAACATCAAGTACTCAATCAACTCATCATGTAAGCATTAAAAAGGTAGAATTTTTAGACACTTACTTGGCTTGCATCAATCATTCCAAGCTCTCTCCTTATGTAGGCAAATCTTTCCTTGTCCAGAGGCTTGGTAAAGATGTCAGTTAGCTGGTGGTTAGTATCAACAAATTCAAGCACAATATCACCTTTGCTAACATGATCACGTAAGAAATGATGCCTAATGTCTATATGCTTTGTCCTAGAATGTAAGATGGGATTTTTCGAAAGTTGAATAGCACTAGTATTATCACAAAATATGGGAGTTTTCTTTATTTTGAAACCAAAATCGGAAAGTTGTTGTTTCATCCAAAGAATTTGGGCACAACAACTAGCCGCGGAAACATATTCGGCTTCCGTAGTAGAAGTTGCAACCGAATTTTACTTTTTCGAAAACCATGAAACTAACATGTTTCCTAAGAATTGACATGTTCCACTAGTGCTTTTCCTATCAATTTTGCAGCCTCCGAAATCAGCATCTGAAAATGCACGCAATTCGAATGTTGAGTTCTTAGGGTACCATAAACCAACATTAGGTGTCCCCTTAAGATATCTCAAGATTCGTTTCACCGCATTCAAATGTGATTCCTTAGGATTTGCTTGAAAACGTGCACACATGCATACACTAAACAATATATCCGGCCTAGATGCAGTCAAATACAATAATGCACCTATCATGCTTCTATACAATTTTGTATCAACACTTTTACCTCCCTCATCCTTATCAATTTTTGTTGAAGTGCTCATCGGTGTTGGTTGCTCCTTGGCCTCATGCATGTTGAACCTTTTGATTAGGTCTTGAGTATATTTTGATTGAGTGAGCAATGTGCCTTCCTTCATTTGTTTGATTTGCAGCCCAAGGAAGTAGTTTAGCTCTCCCATCATACTCATTTCAAACTCCCCCTGCATCATCTTAGAAAAATCTCTTCCTCTTGAGAGTAGCCTTGGGCAACTAGTCTTGCCTTGTTTCTTGTAACAATTCCGGATTCATCCACCTTGTTTCGGTATACCCATTTTGTGCCGATGGTGGGATGATCCGTTGGCCTAGGAACTAGCTCCCATACATGGTTCCTCTCAAATTGGTTCAACTCCTCTTGCATGGCCAACACCCAACTCTCATCCTTCAAGGCTTCATCTACCTTCTTGGGCTCCATTTGTGACAAGAATGCCACAAATTCGCAAGTGTTCTTGATTGAAGCTCTTGTCCTTACTCCTTGGGTTGGGTCACCAATGATCCTTCCTTCTTTAACCTCATCTTTCACCCTTGGGAAGGAGGTCTCTTTTTGCACTTCTTGTGGCTGCACAAGCATATCATCTTGGGGTGCTTCCACAATCTGATTTTCTTCTTCTTTTGGAGTGGGGCCATCATTTAGTTTGAGGTCTTCTATGAGCTCCACCACTTTATCATCTTTTGATCTATCTACACACTTAGAAGAAGATTCATCAAATAATACATGTATAGATTCTTCAACAACAAGTGTCCTTTTGTTGAAGACTCTATACGCTTTGGAGGTGGAAGAATATCCTAGGAAAATCGCTTCATCCGATTTAGCATCAAATTTTCCTAAGTTATCCTTTCCATTGTTGAGAACAAAGCATTTACAACCAAAGGGATGAAAATATGCAATATTAGGCTTTCTCCCTTTAAACAACTCATAAGGAGTTTTCTTAAGGATTGGCCTAATCATGGCTCTATTGATTATGTAACAAGAAGTATTTATTGCTTCACCCCAAAAAGATTTTGATAAATCATTTTCACATAACATTGTCCTAGCCATTTCTATAAGAGTTCTATTTCTTCTCTCAACAACTCCATTTTGTTGAGGTGTCCTAGGGGCTGAGAAATTATGTTCAATGCCATGCTCATTACAATATGCTTCAAAATCTGAATTTTCAAATTCCTTTCCATGGTCACTTCTAATGCAAGTAATTGCATAACCTATTTGGTTTTGCAATTTCCTAATGAATGGCACAAACATTTTAAAAGCTTCATCTTTGTGAGCAAGCAACAAAACCCATGTAAATCTTGAAAAATCATCGACTATTACAAAACAGTACCGTTTTCCTCCTAAACTCAAAGTTCTAGAAGGTCCACATAAATCCATATGCAATAGTTGAAGTGGTCTTGATGTAGAAACAACATTTTTGCTTTTAAAAGATGTTCTTGTTTGTTTTCCTAAAGCACATGCATCACAAATTTCATCCTTTTTAAAAATAAGTTTTGGCAAACCTTTGACCAAATCCTTTTTAGACAATTTTTCTAAAACGTCAATGCTTGCATGTCCTAATCTCCTATGCCATAGCCACATGTCTTCCTCCTTGGTTGACATGAGACATAAATCATTAGATGCAATACTATGCAAGTCAATAACATACACATTTGAATGTCTATGTCCTATGAATGCAATACTATTAGTGCTTATGTCAATAATCTCACAACATAATGCATGAAAACAAACTTTGAAACCCTTATCACATAATTGACTAATACTTAGTAAATTATGTTTAAGGCCTTCAACATATAAAACATCATTAATACAAAGTGAAGAATTACCTATGGAGCCAATTCCAACAACTTTTCCCTTTGAATTGTCTCCAAAGTTGACATTGCCTCCATCTTTTTCTTTCAGTGATGTGAAGAGACCCTTGTTTCCGGTCATGTGTCTTGAACATCCACTGTCCAAGTACCACTTGCTTGATTTCTTTCTCTTCACCTCCAAGCATACCTACACAAGACATACATTTAAGTCTTTTTTGGTACCCAAATGGTTTTGGGTCCAGGAAAGTTAGTCTTGATTGTCCCTTTAGGAACCCAAACCTTCTTAATTCTATAAGGTTTGCCATTCCTAATTGGACATTTTCTAATAGTATGTCCATGGAAAGAGCAATACTTACACTTTAGTTTAATTGATTTAGGCCTTTTTAGAATCTTATGGTTGTTTATAAATGGATTACTTCCATTATATCCTAAACCTTCTTTATTTAGCCCACTTCTTTGAGATGCAAGCATCTCATCTAACCTTTTAGTTCCTATTTTAAAATTTTCCAGAATTCTATTTGATTTACCTAAATTAGCCTTTAACTCTTCATTTTCCTTTTTAAGTAAATTCAATTCATTTTCAATATTTGTTTTCTCCTCTAAAACCTTTTTACTTTCATTTTCAGCTTTTTCTAAACTTAATTTTACACAATTTATTTCTTTCTTCAACACTTTGTTCCTAGAGCTAACATTCTTAAATTCTAACAATAATGAATCAAAAGCATCTTGCAATTCATTGAATGAGAATGAATTAGATTCACATACCTCATCATCCTCCGAGTCACTTTTGGCCATGAAACACAAGTTGGCCCTTTCTTCTTCCTCACTGTCGTCGCTTGAGTCATCACTGCCACTCCAAGTGGCAGCTAAGGCTTTCTTCTTGTACCTCTTCTCAGCACTCTCCTTTTTCTTTTTCTTCAACTGAGGGCAGTCTTGTCTTATGTGTCCAGGCTTCTTGCACTTGAAGCAAATCACCTCCTTATCATAGTCATCTTTTTCTTTCCCTCTGGATTTGAAATTGTTCCTCACTTTCATCTTCCTGTTCCTTGACAGGAATTTTCCAAACCTCCTTGCCAGCAGGCTCACATCCTCCTCATCCATGGAGGATTCCTCTTCTTCCTCTTCTACAGCCTTAAGAGCAATGCTTTTGGTATTTTTGCTTTCATCCTCTTTTGGTTTTCTTTTCATTTCGAATGTGAGCAGACTTCCGATCAACTCATCCATTCCCAATTTCGTCAAATCCTTGGACTCTTCTATTGCAGTCACTTTCATGGTCCATGATTCCGGCAAGGACCTCAGTATCTTCTTTACTAACTCCACATTCTCGAATTTCTTCCCTAGTCCTCTTAGATCATTGACTAGGTTCGAGAACCTTTTATACATGTCCGTTATGTTTTCGTTTGTCTTCATCTCAAAGAGCTCATATTCTCTAAATAGGAGCTCAATCTTTGATTCCTTGACTTGGCTTGTTCCTTCATGCGTAGTTTGAAGAATGGTCCACACCTCCTTAGCCGATTCGCATGACGAAACTCTATTGAATTCTGTAGAATCCAAAGCACAAAATAATATATTAATAGCCTTGGCATTCAAACTTAACAATTTCTCATCATCATCATTATATTCATCCTCATTTTTAGGCAAGTTTGTCCTATGGTCTAAGGGAATAAAATCTCCATGCTCAATTATTTTCCATAGCTTATAGTCTATAGATCTTATATGTAGCCTCATCCTAATTTTCCATTGGGTGTAGTTAACACCACAAAATAGTGGTGGCCTAGTAGTGCATTGACCTTCACTAAAAACAGGGGCGGATGTGCTAGCCATTTCTCTACAAAGATCTTTAACTCTAAAAATCGTTAGATTTAGTTAATTTCCTAGAGTCCTGCTCTGATACCAATTGAAAAACCCTTAAGTGATAGAGAAATAATACTAGAGGGGGGGTGAATAGGATTATTTAAAATTTCTAAAGCAATAATCACAATTAACACTATAATACACACAATGCACAATAAAAGCAATAAAGAGAGAGAGTTTAGAAGTTGCTCAGCCAAGTTTAGAGAGGTTCAGAGCTTTGAACACAAGCCTCCTACGTCCTCTTCTTCAATCAAACCCGATTGAAGTTTCCACTATCTTCAATACCCGAAGATACAATAGTTTTTCTCACAAGGGAATTTCGCCCTTTTTACAAATGAAGTGTAAATAAAGAGATTGATTGTAAATGCCTCTCAATAGGCTGGAAAATCAAATGTTTAGTACAAATTCTCTCAAGTATGTAAGTAAATAAGCTTAGAGAGAGAAACAAAGCAATTGAAGAATGATGTAGATAGCTTGGCTTTTTCAATTCGTTTCAGTAGTCTCTCCAGTTCAAATAGCTCTTCTTTTATACTTGATTCACTGCCTAGAATAGGGAGGAGCCGTTTGCTAGCTTTTTATCCGTTGAAGTAGTTGAAAAAGGTAAGTTCTGCAATAAATTTTCCAGGCGCACGGTCATGCTCCTCTAGTGCACGGTCGTGCATGCTGCATTTATTGCTCGTTCAGACTTCCAACGGTCGACTTAAAAGCTTAGCGCCAATGATGCACGGTCGTGTGTCATTGACGCACGGTCGTGCTTCGACCCTTCATGGTCGTGCTCCCTAGATTGCATGGTCGTGCACTGATACTACAAGGTTTTGTCCAAAAATTCCAGGAGCTAGCACGGCTTGACTACACGATGAGCGCACGAGCAGCACACGGGTGCATTTTTGCTAGCGCACGGTCGTGTGCAAATTCTGCATGGTCGTGCGTGAGATGAATACCTTTGCACGATCAGTCTTGCACGATCATCCCGGTAGTGCTCTTTGGTAGTGCTCCTCATTTGCCATAACGCACGGTCGTGCGTATTGAGCGTGCACGGTCGTGCGTTGACTCCTTTTCTTTGACCAGCTGCACGGTTTCATTTGCACGGCTTGATCTCCCGTGCTCTTCATGAGTTATGTGCACGGTCGTGCTTCCACTACGCACGGTCGTGCTTCCAATGGCTTTTGAATCTTTCAGTTTCACACGATCAGGCTGCACGATTGATGTGGTAGTGCATTGCCCGTGTAGTGCCTGCACACGGTCGTGCATCATGCACGCACGCCCGTGCGGGTCTGATACTTTTCTTCAGAAAGTCACAGAGCCTTGCACGGTCAGGCGCACGGTCCCGTGTTTTAGACACACGAGGACTCGTTTGGTCAAGCACGGTCGTGCTACTAAGGCACACGGTCGTGCGAGACCTAAAACCTGCAAAAATAAATTTTTTCTTCCCTTCTTTGTCATGAATTACTTCATGCAAGGGATTAATTAGCATTTCAAACATATTTTAAACATTCATTAACAACTTAATTGTATTTTTATCATCATCAAAACATCAAGGGTTCAACAGAACTTAACTTAATTCTTTACTAATCTTACAAATTTGTTCTTCTCTATGTTATCTTATTGTTCGAATACTACTTTATACCATGTTATAAGTACGTATATGGGTATATGTATACAACACGGTATGAATAGGTCTAGATTGATATAACTTGGTACATACACTCTTTTTCTAAATTCATTATTTGTTTACTTCCTAACTTAGTATTGAGGTTATATGATACTCATAATGAATCATGAATTTTATCTAGTTTTTGTTATGTTTCTACTTACAATGAATTTATACATATATTGCATAATAGTACTTGTGATTAGTCACAAGTTCTTATCTGATTTCAAAGTTGTTTCATCTGATTCTTAGTTACTATGTTTCTAGTTTAATATTCTGTTTATGACTAATTTTGTATAATTACTTATTCGGTTTGCATGTATAGTATTATGTATGTACTTGTATCTTTAGTATTTTATATTCTGACTTTTTTATTATTTATCAATCTGTTTGATACGTTCCACCTTGTTTTACTATTATTTTTAATAGCTTCTCTGTTTTGCTCAATTTTATGTTGTATATAATATGATATGAAATATGCTAAAATTATGCTGAAAATCATGTTTGGGCCCTTAGATCTGTTTTCTGAAAACATATTTCTGAAAATAATGTTGGGATATGAAGATCTTAAAATACTAAAAGACTGAATGAAAACTGTATCTGGAATCTATGTGTATCTGAAGATACCTACTATACTGTACAAACTGATGGATATAGAGATTTAACACTTTAGCCATGTGAGGTTTATCTGAATTGAAATTGATCAGTAATATGATATTGAAGCTAAAATTTGAACTAAAAACTGAAACTGACGCATAACTAGCATATGTAAATATCTTCCCACATCGTGGATGTTAATCCCTTAATTGATGGGCATACGTACTGATGGCACCCCCTTGTATTCACCCCTAAAATAATGTTTGGATCATCATATTTTTTACTTTAAAAACATATGGATGTGGATCACTTGATCTGTTTCTGAAAATATTGTTTTGACATATCATGTCATGTAATGTTTATCGTGCATGATAATATTATTAATTCCTCTTTACTATTTACATTTGGTATAGTTGTACAACTATTATAGCTCTATTCTATGTATTTCTTACGGAAATTCATATTTCTATAACTTACTAAGCTTGTTAATAAGTTCTGAGTAAGTTGTTATGTGTTTTGTTGTGCATCTAATAGTTTTCTATTATGTTTACTTTATAACTACAATTGTTTTTGTTTTTATTTTTATGTTTGTTTTCTAATCGTAATCTATCGATTATTAACATGGATCTTAAGTTGATGTTTAATTTCTTTTATTTGTGTGAGTTTGGTCTAATGATTCTGAAAAAATATTTTAACTTATTATATTCTATTTTTTATTCTAAATGTTTTTCTATTATAATATTCTCCATCTCTTTCTCCTTTTCTTTTCTTTTCTATTGTCAATCTGTTGGTTTCTTTTTTTATTCTACTTAATTTGCCCTTAATATACTCTTACTTTGGTGTTTTTGTTTAGTCAGTCATTTTCATTAGGTGCATGGGTGTACACTTGTTTTGTGCATGGTCGTGTTAGTTTCTGGAATTTTTCTCACTAGATTCTGTCTTATTGTACAGTCATCCATTTCAAACACACAGTCATACAAAGTTGAAACACGTTCATGGTCTTATATGCACGGGCCTATAACGCAACTCCTACACGTTCGTGACTTAGACAAGACATGACCATGCAAAATTAGAAAAGGCACATGACCATGTCCTTGAGACACATGGTTGTGACCCCCAAAGCACTACCACTCGCCCTCAGTCGTGCATGCATTATATGACTGTCACCCATGCAGAATACGCGACCACATAAGCATGCATTAACGGGCACACATGCATGTGTCGAGCTCTACTTCTGTAATTTTGCTCTTGGAACTTGCAAAACACAACCCAAACACAATCAAATCTCACCCAATCTTCAATCAAACTTATACTAATATACATACTTACGAAAACATGCTTCTCATACTGACCTTTATCATTTTATAACACGTAATCATAATCAAACATATTTAACTACATAAACATAAACATACAAGCACATGTCCACACTTTAAGCATGTTTCTATCTCCAAATCTCTCATCTTTTATCATCGTATCATACAAACATACAACCTTGACTTAAAACATGCTTCTTATCTCATCTAACACCGATACCAGGGATACTTATGCTAAAGAAAACAAGGAAACAGGGAAAAGGGTAAGGAAATATTTACCTGGAGTTGTTAAAAACTTCTATCTCTATATCTCTGGCATGATTCATAGTTGGAACGACTATCTAACATATTGATTTGCCTTTCTGATCTTTGCTTAGGGTTAGCTAAAAGAAAGGAAGAGAAATTGGGTGAAATGACTAAAAAATGTGATCTTCTACTTTATATAGTTGCATGACTCAAGAGGAACACACGGTCATACTCCATACACAAAGGACGTACGATCGTGCTCTAATCATAAGTCATATAAAACCATCTAAAAAGATTATTTTACCCTTTAAACTCTTTTTGAATATGTTTTAACTATAAAATCTCTCTCTTAACCTTGATTTTCAGTCTAAAAAGACTATTTTAATCTCAGGATGTTACAAAAAACAACGTTAAAGGCACAATCTCTTATTTAGAAACTAGTGTAAAAATAGACAAACTCCCTTATATAAAAAACTAGTGTATCTTTGCAATTGAAGATAGTGGCAAAAGACTTTAAATGGGATAATTTAGAGAAGTGGATGTAAGAGGCTTGTAAAAAAACTTCGAACCTCTATAAAAGCGATTGAGCAGTTCTTTCTTTTACTCTATTTGTTTTATCTTTACTTACTTTATATGTTTATATGTTTGGCTTGTGTTGAATGATTTAATTATTGATTATTTAATTTTAATTAAAAAATTTTAAATTTACAAAAATTTTATTATAGCCTATTCACCCTCCTTTAATTATTTGGGATTCAGGGTTTACAATGTATATTTTATTTGGCAAACACCATTGTTTTAACCTATCCTATGTTGGTCTTTATACTGCCTACATTAATTTATATTGAAAATTCTGACCAACAACACAGCATATGAATAGCAATTCCTACTGTGCCGCGGGCCACGTAAAATAATTACCAGTGAACGTTTTCCATGCTGCCTCATGGGGTGTAATAATTTATACAAATTTCGTCATCGGAATCTTTTTGCCTAACGTGACCTTTTTAAAAGGCCAAAGACTCTTTCCTGCCCATAGTTTGAGGCAGAAACAAAGTACCACCCCAAAGTTTCAAAAGTCCAAACTCTCACCCTAAGTCAAATTTAATATTAAAAATAATAGTGTACAGTAATAATATAGAGGCATTTTTGTTTTTTTAATATTAAAATTTTATAAATTAATAAAATAAATTTAATATAAATATAAATTTTTAAAAAATATATTTAAAAAATTTTTTAATTTTAAAAATTAAAACAACCACCGCCGTCGATGTCAGCGACGGTGGCCGCCCATAATACAACCAAATGGTCATTTTTAGCTATCTGGTTTCAGGAGAGGCCAGATTTAACTTCCTCGTTCAGTGGAGGTGGTCAGATAGATCGCCTCCAGTTTTGGTGGAGGCACTAGATCTGGTTGCCTTTGCTCAAAATAAAGACCAGTGGGGCCAAGGCCAGCCCATTATAACCGTTTTCGACTCCTAATTCTTCTGACCGTCTCCTCCAAAACTAGAGGTGGTCGATCTGGCCACCTCCACCAAATGGGAAGACAAGATTTGGCCTCCCTTGGAACCAGGTGGTCGAAAATGGCCACCTGGTTCTATTATGGGCAGCCATCGCCGCCGGGCTGCTTCAATTTTTTAATTTAAAAAAATTTTTAAATATATTTTTATTTTTGTTAATATTTTTTAAAAATATTTATATTTAAAAATTATTTTATAATTTTATTATAAATTTTTAATTTTTAAAAGGGTAGTTTAGTTATTTTAGTAGAAAAATTATAAAAAATCCTTCTAAGGGTGAGAGTTTGGACTTTTGAAACCTTGGGGGTGGCAGGGTTCCTGCCTCAAACTATGGGTGGGACATAGTTCTTTGGCCTTTTTAAAATTAAGAACTCTATACGTTGGAATATTAAATAATTCATACACACATCCAATTGCATCCCCTCAGAGATGCTCCAGGAAATTTCACTGCTGGCAAATAGAGTGCCTAACTTATTTTCAGCCAACGTTTCTTTAAATGGTAAAAGTTCATCCTAAAAATTTTTATATTTATAGTTGACCAAATTTTTTATTTTATTAATATTTTTTATAACATAATCAAAATATTCTAAAATATTAAATAATATTAATATTAAAACAATTTGATATAAAATAATATTAATATAATATTAAAATATTAATAAAAAATTAATAAAAAAATAATCATCGTGATTCTCCTAATTAAGTAGTTGTAAATAATTGTCTGATTTAATTAGTGATCGGAGTTAGTTATCTTAATGATAAAGATTATCAAATTTAACTGTCAAATATCTAGCTATCAAAGATTTGCTAACCTCCGTTATTATGGATGATAAAAAATGATTAATTTAAGTATATTGATTATTTTTAATTATCTAATTAAGTTTTTTTTTATTATTATCATCAGTGGTAACTTTCTAAAATTTATTATTATTATTTTATTATTTAGATAATTTAATTATTTTTATAAATTAATTTAATATTTATTATTTTTTAAGTTTTTTTAAATAAATATTTAATTTTTTTTAAGTTAATAGGTAACACTTTCTCTCTCAGAAAAAACTTTGGTGGAAATAATCTTGTGACCTCCCAAAAAAAAGATTGAATGAAACTTTCCTAGAATTTGAATAAGCGTTTAATTTTCCAGAACTGGAGATGCATAATTGGTCCAACTTGTGATAATTAATATATATCAACTTCAAGTTGACGACGCAAGGGTGGCAAATTTTCCACAGTCAAGACAAATATTCCCCAGTATAGATTAGGCCAGCAGTCGCTTTGATCCTCGAGGACAAGGAAACTGCTGCAAGTTTTCCTCCCAGTTTCAGGATTTCCAAACCATAGTCTCACACAGCCCTATCCTCCTCCTCAAGCTCCATATATCTCCTCCGGCGTGGGAGTTAATGTACAGGGGAAATGGTCAAGTGGTCTTTGCCATTGTTGTGATGATGTAGCCAACTGTAAGCTCTTCAAAACTCATTTAGATCAAGTGGTCTTTGCCGTTGTTGGGTTTTAATTAACAGCTCAAATATATAGACTAATAGTTAACCCCAGTTTTTTTTTTTTTTCTTCGTTCAGGTTTGGTCACTTGCTTCTGTCCTTGTAAAACGTTTGGACAGATCGCCGACATAGTGAGTCAAGGGTCATCCCGTAAGCAACTTGCAAGCCAGTTTCCTTGTTTTTTCCTTGTATAACAGGGTCGTGCGTTTGTACATGCCCGTGGCCTTGCGTTGCACGGGCATGTAGACATTTTGCTCAACACAATTGTGAATAAGATGCAGACACATGACCGTGTCCCCATTTGTACAATCATGTTTTTCATACTTATTCAGTTATACACACTCAACATACACAACTGAAATACTTTAGAAAATATGACAATACGATTGTGTGTTTGCAAGCACACAATCATGCACATACTCTGTTTTTGTAATATTACGTTCGAAAATTTGTAGATCTAAACACAACTTAACTAAATTATAATCAAATTTATTATTCAAACAGATTTACAAGCTTAACATGCCACTAAAACACATATTTTTCTTATCAATAACATCATATCATGAATTAAAACCTTTAAATCTCACTATATAAGCATATATATATATATATATACACATTAAATATGTTTCTCAAACAAACACCTCTATCAAATCATTTTTATTTCATTATCTTATCATTTATTCATGATATTCAAGCATCAAACATGAATCCAACATCATCATGACACAAAGAAAGAGGAAACTCATACAAAACAGGGGGAAAGGGGGTAAACAACACTTATCTGTTGTCTTGGATGCTATATCTCTCTCTAGTTGTATCTCAATCTCTAGCTTGATTTATTGCTCCTGACTGCTCTCTCACACTTGCTGGATTAATTCTTCAGGATGAAGAAAAGAATTTGATAAAATCTTATCTGAAAATAAAGGAGAAAATATGTTTGATATATAACAACGAGCACAACTAGTATGCACAGTCATGTGTCTTAAAAACGTATGCTCGTGCTCCCATAAAAATATCAAATTTCTAGCTTTTTTATACTATGCATTGAAAAGTTTTCTAAAAAAACCTATGCATATGCTACTTAAAATTTTTTAACGACTATTTTACTTGCGAACTCTCTCAACTCTAATTCTTATTATAATATCTCACTTTTAATCTCAATTTTAGTTTAGAAATACTATTTTAACATCAAGATATTACAAATGTAACGATAATTATAATTAAAGAAAAAAAGCTACATTTTTTTTTAAATGAGGAGGTACTCAATGATATTATCAACTTTGGTGTCATGAAAAATTTTTGAATGTATTTGATTATATTATTGATGAAATGTTTATAATAAATAGTTTTATAATATAGTCTGAAAAGAAATCCAAATATATAATTAATTGAATCAGAATCAAAATGAAATCAAGTTATATTCATAATCAAATTAAGATTGAATTAGAATTAAAATCAAAATCAGAATTAGAATATGTATGTATATTTTATTTGGCAAATACCATTGTCCTAACCTAATTTATGTAGGTCTTTGCACTGCCTACATTATTTTATATCGAAAATTCTGAACTGCAACAGAGCACATGAATAAGGGCGAGTCAGGTTCAGCAGCTATTCAAACTGTGCAGCGGACCACATAACGTTTTCCATGCGGCATCATGGTGTACAATAATTTATATGTATTTCGTCATCGGAATCTTTTTGCCTGACATCACCATTTTTAAATTAAGAACTCAATCCGTTGGAAATATTGAATAATATATGTATTTATTTATTTATTTATTTCTGACACCCTATTTGTAATAGGCCAAAGTACTTAGTCACACCATAGTTTGAGGTGGATGTGCCACCCCCAAGGTTTCAAAAACTCATCTCCCAACCTTTGATAAAATTTAATATTAAATATAATAATAAATAGTAATTATTCAGGGTAATTTTATCATTTTGAGATTAAAATTTTATAAAATAAATTTTATATAAATATAAAAAATTAAAAATTAAAAAAAAGTAACCAGCCATTGACAGCGGTGGTCGTCGCTAACAAAGCCAAATGACCGTTTCTAGCCATCTAATTGGTCTTCTCGTTCGATGGAGGCAGCTAGAAGTTTAGGCAGTGGTGGCCAGATTCGACCACCTCCGCCAGAAAAATCAGTCGAAAAAGATCGAAAATGGCCAATCTTAGTCCCACCGATCGTTTTCAGCCTTTCTTTCTGTCGGAGACGATCAGATCTGGTCGCCTCCTCTAAAACTGGAGGTGACCACTTCACCGAATAGAGAGGTCAGATCCGGCCTCTCCTAGAACCAGGTGGCCGAAAACAGCCACTTGGCTTTATTAGTGACGACTATCGCCATCGGCACCGATGGCGGTGGCTGGTTTGCTTTTTTTTTAATTTTAAATTTTTAAAAAAATTTTTAAATTTTTAAAAAAATGTTTACATTAACAAATTATTTTTTAACTTTATTATAAATTTTTAATTTTTAAAAGAGTATTCTAGTCATTTTAGTATAAAAATAATTTAAAATGTTTCCAAGGGTTGGAGACTGGGTTTTGAAACCTTAGGGGTGGCACTTTGTTCCCCCCTCAAACTATGGGTGGGAACAAGTACTTTGGCCTTTGTAATATCCAATCGCATCCCTCAGAGACGCTCCAGGAAGTTGCACGCCTGGCAAATAGGGTGCCTAACTAATTGACTCGTCCCGAAAAGGCCAATTGACTTAACGCCATCCACGATTTTCTTGGAAGATAAAGTTTTACTCAAAATGTTTAAAAAATTAAATATTTAATTTTAATTAATTTTTTAATATTTTTGATAAAATAATTAAAATATCTTTTAAAAAATAAATAAAATTAAAATTAAAAAAATTTTAATATTAAATAATATTAAAATAATAATAAAATACTAATTAATAACAAATTAAAAAACAATCACTATCGTCACTGACACTTCTAAATCAATAGCATAAATGATCATTTGATTTAATTGATGATTGGATCTAACAATTTTAATAATAAAGATGATCGAATTTGACCACCTTGATGATGAAAATGATCAAATCTAATTGTCAAATATTTAATCGCCTCTATTATAGTGAATGATTGAAAATAGTTAATTTCAAGTATATAGGTCATTTTCAATTATCAGGTTAAGTTTTCGATAACTATTGTTGTTGGTGGTTTTTTTTTTTAAATTTATCTATTAATTTATTATTATATTAATATTATTTTATAATTTAATTATTGTAATAAAATTAATTTTATTACTTATTATTTTTAAAATTTTTTTAATTCAAGACGATAAAATGTCTTTTCAATCATCAATATTTAATTGTTAATTATTATGTTTAATGATTGATTTTCATTAATAGAAATATATTTAATAATTTTAAAATTGCTAGGGTAGCTTAATCATTCATAAAAACTTTGGGCGGGACTAAGTGCTTAACCTTCCAAAAAAAGACTCGGAAGAAAACTTTCCTAGAATTTGAATACGCGTTTCATTTTCCAGTACGGGAGACATAATGGGTCCAATTTGTGATAATTAATATATATCAACTTCACGTTGACCACGCAAGGGTGGCAAATTTTCCACAAATAAGACAAATAGTCACCGGTATAGATTAGCCAGTAATCGCTCTGATCCTGGAGGACAAGGAAACTACCGCAAGTTTTTTCATCACAATCCTTGTATTTCCAGCATGTATTCTTCTCAAAATGATGCTCACACTTACACAACTGACGGGCATCCAGGGCCAGTCCCAGTTTCAGGATTTCCAAACCATAGTCTCACACAATCCTATCCTCCTCAAGCTCCATATATCTCCTCCGGCGCGGGAGTTCATGTACAGGGGAAATGGTCAAGTGGTCTTTGCCATTGCTGTGATGATGTAGCCAATTGTAAGCTCTTCAAAACTCATTTAGATCAAGTGGTCTTTGCTATTGTTGGCTTTAATTAACAGTTCTAATATATAGACTAATAGTTAACCCCAGTTTTTCTTTTTCTTTTTCTTTGTGCAGGTTTTGTCACTTGCTTTTGTCCTTGTATAACATTTGGACAGATCGCCGACATCGTGAGTAAAGGGTCATCCCGTAAGCAACCTGCAAGCCAATTTCCTTTTTAATTACTTGCTTTCTAGAAAATTTAAATGATTTTATGATGCATATATGATATCATCAATGGTGTAACAGCTTGTGCTGCAAGTGGCGCATTTTATGGACTATTGGCTATGACTGGATTCGCTTGCTTGTATTCATGCTTCTATCGCTCGTCTTTGAGGGCTCAATATGACTTAGCAGAATCGCCGTGTGTGGATTGTTTGGTGCACTTCTTCTGTGAGGCCTGTGCGCTTTGCCAAGAATATAGAGAACTCCAACATCGAGGCTTTGACATGGGAATAGGTAAACCCCTTTAATCATTCATAGCTTCTAGCTTCATATTCCACTGAAACAGATACAAGATTAAGCTCTCTCTAAATTTATGGCTTCTGCGGTTAATTACAACTTCATAATATCTGAAAACTCTAGGACACATTTTTGTCCCGAGATATGTTCTTATTGTAGTTTTTGCTGTAATCCGATAATCCTGAAGAGCTCATGAACTGCTAGATCTTTACTTTGCACCATTCACAATCTGGTCAAATTCAAATTAAAGAAGTGACTCACCTGCTATTACCTCATACTAGACTGGTAAAAATTACGTTCAATATTTTATGGCTGAAACGAAATTCAACGAAACTTCGAATTCTAAATACTTAAGACAAGGAAATCCTAACAAAAACCATCTTTATATAATAAGGTAGATTTGATTTGGAAAAATCTTAAAAAAAGGGTCAGTAGTTGACGACGATTAAGGAGAGTCATTTGGTTAGGTAGAAGACATAGTTTGTATATGAACATGTTGAAGTATTTTAAACTACAAGGTCAACGTACATGCGTGGACTGATAGGTTAGTTCTTTCCTAGTATCAACTTTACCTAATTTTTTATTTGGGGATGCTGGGAAATGGAGGCTGGGAGGCAAACATGGACAGACAAAAACGAGGAGTTACGATGGCTCCAGTGGTGACACCAAGCATGACAAGATGAAGTCAATTTCTCATGCATGTGAGCTTGGCTAATGGCTAGCTACTGCTTCTTCTGCTCGATGGATCGCTTGCCAGCCTGATTTCACTCGTGTGATCTCTTGTATATGTTGAATTGCTCCTTGTAGTTGTGGCATTTTGACTTTTGTTTGCTTGTAATATTTTCACAGAAGAAAAAAAAAATTCCCATGCAAAAATATATTAAGTAAATTATCTGTGACTGTGAGCTGATATGAGAATAAAGTTGAAGACTAGTTTGATCCTTCGGCAACAGCCGTAGATTTTCTCCAGTATATGTTTTAATCATTAGATGCATGCGAATGAATTGGCCTCCATAGACTTTCCTTCTTCTTTCTTCTTTACCTTCAAGAATAAAATTAATATTCTATTAACTTAGACGTCAATGATTTATAATAGCTAGCTTTCCATCTATATTTGGCCAGTAGAATACTGCCCACCCAAGCTTTGTAGAAATAACAAATTTACAACTTTTATAGGTTTTAAAAACATCAGATTTTTACCAACCATCTACTTATATTAATAAATTTTATTAAGAAAAAAAATTATGAATAAAATTTTTTATTATGTAATTTCTTTTCAATACTATGTATATTTAAGAGGTGAATAATAAATTTTTTTAAAATTTAATGGTGTTAACGAAAATTTTATAGAAGTTTTGTAGAATTTGAAAAGAATTGGGGTGTTTTCAAAATTTTAAAATTTTGTCTTATCCCCAAAAGTTTTAAAAATATAATTACACCCCAAAAAGTTTAAGCAAAGGTAATATTTTAATATTAGTTAGAGTTTTTATTTGTTAAGAGAATAAGCATTAAGAACTGGAGCGTACCAACGCATGACAATAATCTGGAGAGTTAAATTGATGTTATGAGATGACATGAATGGTTCTGGAATGTGTTTGCTTTGTTCTATGTTGTGTTGAATTTGTTGACAGGCAATTCTAGAGTCGTCCCTGGAAGCCCATAATTGGTACGCAGACGCCTGCAATCGAAAAACGCCCTCCCATCAGCCTGTGCGTCTGCCCACCAATCGAGAGTGTCTGCGTACGACTCCGACAGAGCCCAAGTATGACATGTTCATTATTTTTAAGCTAATCCGTTGTCTCGCAGGATTAATATAGTAATTTCAATGTTTGATTTATCCAGTTTATTATTTTTGGGCGATGTAATGTAATTAATTTTTATATGGCCAAATAAGAATTCCCACCCAAGGTTTGCTTAAATGGTAGGCCGCTCAAAAACTTAAAAAAAACTAAATACCTCTTTTTTCTTTTTTTTTTTTAACATTTTATAATAAAAGATTAAAATACCCTTTATATAAACGTAAATAACATTAATTTTAAAATAAATTTTAATATAAAATAATACTAAAATAATAATTAAAATTATTTAAAAATTAAAAAAATTAAAAAAATAATAGCGATAGTTGTTGAAAACTCAACCAGGTAATAAAAAATAGCTACCTAATATGATTAATGGTCGGATTTAATTGTCTCGATGGTTGTTTTTTATCATCTCTGATGGTAAAGACAACCACTTTAATGGTCAAATTTAGTCATCATTCCAATTAAATGGTCATTTTCAGCTATCTAGTTAGATTTTCGATAACTATTATTATCGGAAATAGTCTCTGCTTTTTAAAAATTTTAAATCTTTTATTATTATTTTATATTTTAAATATTTTTACAAATTTAATTTTAGTATTTATTATTTTTAAAATTTTTTATTTAAAAAGACAAAAAAACCCTTTTGACCAATTAAATTTGACGGTTATTCATTAAGTTTAACTGTTGACTTTAGTCAACTGGTGGGTATTTGGTTTTTTAAAAGTTTTTGGATGACACTTTGTCATTTAAGCAAGCCTTGGATGGGAATAAGTTGTTTGGCCTTTTTTATATTAAATTATTGTAATTTATTCACTTTTTGGATGATTTAATTGTTGCATAATGTGTGTTTAATTAGGATAATTTAAGAATATCAATATTTAATTAAAGCAAATCATTTAGTAAAGGTTAGCCTTTGGGTTGAACGGTGTGAGTGTCTAACACTTTCCTATGTCTATACCTAACTCTATAAACTTATCTATCAGACATGCAAGAATAGTTTGAGTCTTTCATAAGAAATGCATAAGTCATTCATCTTTATTGATATTTTTTCAAGTGAAACCTTGGAGGGTGATGCCTAATCATTCTATGATGGGCTAAAAACTTGTTGACGTGCTTTTCTTGATTATAGTAGGATGACCAAACAAAATTAACAAATTTGTCCTTATTTGATGTGGTAAAACCCATTACATAAGGGCAACAAATGCTTATAATAGTATTAGAGTTATAATAACTAAAAGGGTTGAAGGTTCAAGTCAACCACTTACCCATTCAGTAAATGTGGGGGATTCATACCATTAGGTGCCATAGTCTATACTAAATCTACATAACTAATTCAGTGTCGATGTTAGTGCAAGTCAAGAAAGATATGTGAAAGTTGGGAATTGTTGAACCCTTGGCGTTTTGATGATTTTGAAAATATGTTAAAATTTATGAAATGACAAAATTACCCTTGGCATGAACTTGGTTCATGATCGAAATCAGATTGAAAAGTTATTTTGTAGGAATATATACGCACACACCTGTGGTGCCTGAAGGAATGATCATACACAACCGTGTGTGAGGGCTTTTTATGTCACAAACGATTGGGTCATGCTAGCATACGCTCATGTATTGAGAAATTGAAGCCACACACGACCGTGTGCTTAATACACACGCCCGTGTTATGCATAAGTGGACACACACGACCGTGTGCAAAAGGACACACAGTTGTGTGTCAAAGCAAAATGGCACACACGACCATGTGCAGGAAAGAGACATAACCGTGTGTCAAACTAGAATGACACACACGCCCGTGATGTGCAGCCATGTCAAGTAAAGATAAACAGAAGACACGACCGTGTCGCACAAACACACGCCCGTGTGAAAGGCCAAAATTCAACCGTGTGCTTCCCATGCTAGCTTCTAGAATCTAAAAAGTGAGACAGGAAAAAGTGACACACGTCAGTATGATGAATGTACACACACCCGTGTCAGTAAAAATATGACCATTGGAAAGTGCAACACGACCATGCAAGAAAAGGGCACGTCCGTGCAATTTTTCAGAAAGTCTTCAATGGCTCTCAAAATCATCCCAATGACTACTTTTTTCTAATTTCTATAAATTAGAGGTGATTTGAAGAATCTAAAGTTTGAGAATCAGGCTAAAATCTCTCATTTTGTTATTCTCTAAGTCTTTTTCATATTCTCTCTCACTAGAAACTAATTTGTAAATCATTTGAGAGAAGCATTGTGAGCTGAGTGCATATCTGCCTTGTGAGGCATTCCTTTTAAAAAATTTTCACAAACCCTTGGGCGCAATCCAGTGAAACTAGTGTAGGGCATAATCCCTGTTAAAACTAAGTTAATGGTTAATCTCTTGTATCAAAACTAGTATAAAAATGACGAAATCCCTTGCAATAAAACTATTGTAATTCCGGGTTTAAGTTAGTGGAAGAAAATCTTCAAGCGCGATTGCTTGAACTAGTGAACGTAGGAGGCATAGAGAAGCTCCCAACCATTTTAAATCGACTGAGCATTTCTTTTCCCTTACTCTCTTTAATTTGTGTTCATATTTTTTATTTGCCTAGTTATATTTGATTGGAATTATATGTATGTTTGAGTTGGTAGAATAGGAAAAAAGTTTTAAACTTGAGAAAAATTCAAAATAACCTATTCACCCCTCCTCTAGGTTATTTGCCATTTAGTATTTGGGGTTTAACAGGAATATATATGTTAATAAAGATGCCCTACAATTGTGTTTCAATTATATGTCTTACAAAATGGTTATCAATTTAGACTTAAGTGATCAACTTTGGACACGTGAGAGATTACATGTGCTTATTTTCCCTAATGTTAATGGCAAGCAATAACTCTAGGCACAAGTAATATCTTTAGGTGTATCGTATTAACAGAGAATGTTCGAGGGACTAAATATTTAACCATTACAAGCAAACAAATGTGAAACCATTGGGGAAGGTGTTAAGAGTTATGTTTACTAGGGTTCGTTAAATTTATAGGTTAAAAGAGATAATAAGCAACATGGTAGAAAGGTTCAAGATTGACATCTTATACATGTAAGCTTGGCGTGCGAAGATATGTGTTTTGAATTCTTAAAGAGGTTGTGCCAAATAGTCATTCATGCAATTTTCAAAATACTATTACAATTTGTAGTTATGAAATGTAAACATAATAACTTTCATCGAGACCAAAAAGGACAACAGGTTTAAGTTTTTCTTCAAAACTTTAGGGTGTTCCAATAGAGGATTCAAGGAATTTTGTCCTTCAGTTGTTAATGTTGATGACGCTCTCTTAAAGGGCAAGTACCATGACACCCTTGTTATAACTATGGGGAAAGATTAAAACAGCTAGATATATCTAGTTGCTTTTAAGGTGAAGAGGAAAGAAGAAACGAAAACTTGGATTGTGTTTATGAGAGGTTTGTATACGTGCATTAGTGACATCTTAAACTAGGTAATAATTGTGCATCGGCACAATGTAATCAATACTACCATTACAAAGGTCTTTTCCAACACACACCATAAATGTGATTGTCATAACATCAAAGAGAACATGAGGTCTTGGTATTGAAAGATGAAGGTGACAAAACACTACTTTAGAAAATGACAAAGGTATATTTGATGTTTGATTTTACAAAAGTCATGATGATAATTTATGACAGAAATTCAACCATTGTTACATAGCTAACATATATTGGGTACCATATATGGGTTCATACTCATTTCAAGGGTATTTGCTATAATATCATGACAACAAATTGTCGGGGTAAGATGAGTTACTAAAAAAGTAACCATGCAGTAAAATATATAATAAAATTTTCAAATAGAATCTTGAATCATCCAATATAGGATTTTGTTATAAGAAAATCTACAAATATGACAAAATCAACCATAGGGTTTCCAAACTTGTAAGACATATCTTTTACTCCTTTTGTATAGTAATGATCAAATGAAGATGAGCCTGTTACCCAACCTTTCTAGGGTAGTACCTATCATATCCACATAGAGTGCAAATCATTAGAAGTCCAACTACACTTCTCGTGTGCTAATGTGATAGATAAACAGATGAAAAATGAATAGAGAAGTCAAACAATCTTTGCAAAAGAGAGAGAAAATTATTATAGATCTTAAAACTTACATGTATGAATGAAAAAAAAAAACGAATTTCCCTTTTATACTTAGGACACATGCATGAACATACACACAAAACACATAGTCATACATCAAACACATGGTTGTGTATCAAGAAATGTACAAAATTTATTAATAATATATTTAACTAACATTTGATATTCAAATATTATATTGAAAATGAAGTTACCTCTTAATATTTATTAAGGAACTATATATATTCTTGAAATGTTACAAAATGCAAAATCTGATCTATATACTTCATTTATTTGTTTTTTTTTTCTATTTTTTTTTTATCAAAATTTTTTATTTTTTTATTTTTTATTCTTATTTACAGCCAACCAAACACGGCCTTGTTCTGATTATTCGGCTCAACCCGGTCTATCCCTCAACAGCCCAAAACATAACCCGAATCGATCCTCTTATCATCATTTATGGGTTTTTAAAGGGTTTTATTTCGGTAATTCTAATCTCCACTGAAAAGACATCCAGAAAATGGCGTCTGTCATGGCGATACGGAGCACAAGAAGCCAGAGGCTTTCTTCTTTGTTGAAGGTACGCTATCAGTCTTTTAATTTCTCTTATCTAAACAACCTTCAGACCAATTTCGACAAAAGCCTAACCCTAAATATATCAAAACCCCTTAGCACATCTGCTGCGCCAAATGAATACCCGCCACCACATTCACAGTCGCCATTGCCCGATTCTAGGGTATTTCACAACCAGAGGAGTGGTGATAGTGGTCAGTGGGCCACTCAACAGGGCCAAAATCAGATAAATTTTGATAAAAATCGTTTCAATTATCCAATTAGTGGATATCCTAATCAGGGACAGAGATATCCTAATCAAGGACAGGGATATGCTCAACAACAGCAGCAATATAATGCTAATCAGTATCCGCATCAAAACCCTAATAATCAGAACTATCAGGAACCCAGAAACCCAAATCAGTGGAACCGTCATAGCTCTAGTCAGGTGAATATTTCTAATCAGAACTATCAGGAACCGAGAAGCCCAAATCAGTGGAGCAGTCAAACCCCTAGTCAGGTGAATATTCCTAACCGGAACCTTCAGCAACCCAGAAGCCCTAATCAATGGAATCATCAACAAAGTCAGACCTACCCAGAAGCAAGAAACCGTAACCAGTGGGAAAGTAACTCGAATCAGGCTCACATTAGTAGTCCTGTGCCAGATCCGGCCCTGACTCCAGCTCCTTCTATTACTGATTTGGCTCGGTTGTGTCAGGAAAGGAAGGTTAAAGAGGCGATTGAGTTGATGGATAAAGGTGTTAAAGCTGATGCTAATTGTTTTTATGCTTTGTTTGAGTTGTGTGGAAATGCAAAGTCGTTTGAGAATGCTAAAAAGGTTCATGATTACTTCTTACAATCATCATGTCGGGGAGATTTGGCTTTGAATAATAAAGTGATTGAAATGTATGGAAAGTGTGCGAGTATGACTGATGCCCGGAGAGTGTTTGATCACATGCCAGATAGGGATATGGATTCGTGGCATTTGATGATAAATGGGTATGCAGATAATGGTTTGGGAGATGAGGGTTTGCAGTTGTTTGAGCAGATGAGGGAGTTGCGATTGAAACCAAATGAGCAGACTTTTCTTGCTGTTTTCTCGGCTTGTGGTACTGCAGATGCTATTGAAGAAGGTTTTATACATTTTGAGTCTATGAAGAATGAGTTTGGGATCAATCCAGGGATGGAGCATTACATAGGGCTGATTGGCATTCTTGGAAAATGTGGGCATCTTTATGAAGCTCAACAGTTCATTGAGGAGAAACTGCCTTTTGAACCCACGGCAGAGATTTGGGATGCTTTAAGAAATTATGCTCGAATTCATGGAGATATTGATTTAGAAGACCGGGCTGAGGAGTTAATGGTTTATCTTGATCCATCCAAGGTAATGGCTAATAAGATCCCCACCCCACCACCTAAGAAGCGTACTGCAATTAGCATGCTTGATGGGAAGAGCAGAATTCTTGAATTCCGCAACCCAACTCTTTATAAGGATGATGAAAAATTGAGGGCATTGAGACAAATGAAGGAAGCCAGTTATGTACCTGATACAAGATACGTACTTCATGACATTGATCAGGAGGCTAAAGAGCAGGCTTTGCTCTACCACAGTGAACGTTTGGCAATAGCATACGGTCTTATCAGTACTCCGGCTAGGACACCTCTTAGGATCATTAAGAATCTTCGTGTTTGTGGGGACTGTCATAATGCCATCAAGATCATGTCCAAGATAGTTGGGAGGGAATTGATTGTTAGGGACAATAAACGTTTCCATCATTTCAAAGATGGCAAGTGCTCTTGTGGAGATTATTGGTGAAAGTCACTACTTCTAGAGTACATAGTTACTCTGTTTACTGATTATTTGAAGTTTAATTTGTAAAGTGCCAAATTTGCCAAGGTATATGAGTTACTGTGGAAAGAAGGTTACTAGTTGGTGGAATTGAACTCTACAATGCTTTATAATATACACATTGCTTGGTTTAGTGCTAAATTAATTATGTTTTATGAAAATTCTAATAATGATTCACACAACCTTCTATAGCCACCATCTGTTTTGTATGCATTATCCCTATTTTTTGGAGGATTGGAAATCATGAATTGAACTTTATAGAATCACAGGTGTTTTTTCCTTTCATGGAATTGTGCTTACATAATGATGGTAACATTTTATTTTGGCTCTAGGTGGAAGGTTTTGAAGAATTAATTGTAGTCTGTTTATGCCATAAATATGATTACATTGCTATAAGTCTTTGTTCTATGCTAGGTACTGGATGCAGGATCAACTTGTCTTAAGTTGTGTGTCTTCTTGTAATTGAATTTCTTTCAGTCTCTGTTCAAAACTTCAGAATCCTATCATTTTGAATGTGTTTATATGCTCTCAATTATGAAAACCAATTGACAATATTCTTCGTTTACATTATATTCCCTTTATTTTGGCTTACATGAACCATAGTGTGAGTAGCGGTTAAGTTTTCATGTCCTGGACCCAATGGTGGCCGGCTAGACACCAGCTCAGGGAACCGGCAGAGGCTCTTGGTTTGCTTATTTTTTCATGGGTGAATGAGAGAAAATTATTTTAGTTTTGGTAGACTTACGGAAGTATAATTCTATATGGTTTGCTTCGCTAAATAACTATAAATTCCACCTTTTTTTTAAGGTCAATATTCTTCGTATTTTTAATTCCCAGTATGTTGTGCCCAAAATTCTTATCCACAATGGGAAGATGCAAAAAGTGAGTCTACAGTGAAGGAGATCAAATTTACATAAACTTTATTATTTGTTTACACGACAGGAAGTTGATGATTGACTGCCAGACGAAGGTGCAGCAGTTTACACAGATGCTATATCATTTTTTGAAATTGTTTTACAATATTTTGTAAAAGGGAATATGAAACAAAGGTATTCTTATTAATCAAAGCAGCCATTTCTGTTAAAAGTATCAGAGACAAGAAAAGCCCATCTCTCTAGCCATTGTTCATTGAGCGAGTCATCATGGTCATGAACTCATCCATATCAACCATACCATCACCATCAGTGTCCACTGCTCTCACCATTTTCCTGCAATCCTCCAGGCTGCAACTGTCTCCAAGCCTCCTTAAAATTTCCATGATTTCTTCTGCACTTATCTTCCCATCACCATTCATATCAAACGCCCGAAATGCACTCTGTATGTCCATTGTTCTAACCCCTCCTCCCTTGTGTATTTCCATGAACTCTTTCAAATCAATATACCCATCTCCATCCTGATCAACTGCACGGAAAATTTTCGGAACTTCTGCAACCATGTTTCCCTGCCCAAGAGCTCTCAGGATGGCCTTGTACTCCATTTGGGATATCTTCCCATCTTTGTTGGAATCAAATTTGTCAAATACTTTTTTCATTTCGTTATTGTGTGGCATGAATGTGGGTAACAAGCCAGAGTTTTGCCTGTCTCGGGATGAGAGTAACCGAGATGGCTTCCGCAGAAAATTGGTCTTCAAAATCTTGTATTGGAAATCGAGAAAGCTTACATTTGCCATGTCTACTTGTGTTCTTACAAGGCAAAAAATCTTGTGTCAAGAGCACAATAAAATGTACCAGGTCTTCTGAATTGTAGAATTATGGAGATGGCACTCATGCATTTTATCTGAGTTCTGGCGTCTGGATAAAGCAAACAGGAGGTTATCTTTTATTCCTCAGATAACAAGTTGAAAAGCAGCCATTCTGGAAAGATTCCCAAGTAACAAATAGCAAGCATAAAGAACAAAGATGGCTGCAGAAAAGAACTTTAAGAAAAGAATATATACTTTTGCTGAGGTTACAAGCTGTTACTTATGTGTCTTCTCAAATTCTCCAATTTAACGAGTTTGCCTTTTCAGTCTATACATGTAAAAATAAGGTGTAAAACAAGAAGGTTGAAAGAGAGGAGGTTAAAAATTACAGCTCTTCAGTTCCAATGAATCATATTCTTGAGTTAAAGTTAAAATAAAAATTCAGGTCAAAGCGGTTTCCCATTGTCTAAATCCTCCATTACTTCAATGTCCTTGCGAGCTGTTATCTTCTGCACATATCCTGCGATGATGATAACAACATTTAGAATAGATTCAAGGTAATTTGAGCCATAAAAAGCAACAGGAAGACAATATTGATTTAAATATTCTAGAATTTCCAGATTTGCTCACATAAAATTTGACATGAATAAAAAAGGAAGCATCAATCCCTTAACAAGTGTATGGAGTCGGCAACCATACTGAAAAGAAGTTAATAGTATATACAATAGCTTCATGGATGCCAACCACAGACAGTTGAACACGGAACAAACACGGAAGGCACAAAGAATAACAGCACAACCTAAGGGAATCCAGGGATCGGACAATTATCATACAATTAACTATTCAGAAGATCATTCGTATTAAAATGCTAGAACGATAAATTCAACTTCAAACAGAACCTCCATGTCATCAAATATTCGCGTATTTCTTTCCACTGTAAACCAGAATGTGCTAAAAGTTATGAAGATAATATTCAGAAGTAAAAGTTAAATTCCTATTGATCTCATCTCTAAAGGGAAATCAAATCAGTATTGGTCTATGGGAAAAGTTGAAACATCTAGAAGA
Organism: Anacardium occidentale; assembly: GCA_026122585.1. Taxonomy (NCBI): domain Eukaryota; kingdom Viridiplantae; phylum Streptophyta; class Magnoliopsida; order Sapindales; family Anacardiaceae; genus Anacardium; species Anacardium occidentale. Next base: position 28,186 of record JAJEJH010001003.1, read on the forward strand.
TGCCAGTAAAGACCATCATAAAGATCCAATTCAACCATTAAACTCCCACTGAAAATCTAAATAAGTGATACTGAAATCCAACTTATCAAAAGCCTCCAAACAAACAAAAGAGTTTTCAAAAAAAAAAAAAAAAGACTTGTATTACCCTTGGATAATAACTTTAATAAATGTCCGTCACAAAAGCAGCCAAAGCCAATTATGTATCATTTACTATACTCATGCATTACCATCAATTATATTCATTATAGAGACCAAACCCTAAATAGGACAATGTTGATCCTAGACCTTGATGATTTCCATGATTCAGCTAAGTGGCCAAAGATAATAATCAGTCATACAAGAGAGGGCTCAAAGTAAGGGAAAAAAAAAAAAGAAGCATTCTCCCCCCAAATTTGATGAGAATAAGAATACAGCGTAATGATTATCTTCTGCATTTGATAGTGTGTTACAGCCAAGCAATTGCAGTGCCCAGAATACTAAAACTTCACAAATCTTCCATGCACACCAAACACAATGATAATGGGCTTCAACTCAACTTCCATAAATCTTGGCTAGGAGGTCTAGTTTTCGTTTTCCATGTTTTTTAAACCCTGTAATTTCAAAATGTGTATGACTCAACATCATAAAAACTTTCAAGTTTTCTTTAACCTTAAACTAATCATAAGACCTTTATGAACCCAAGTACACAGCATGTTCTATCATAAAGTACCAAATGTTACCACTAAATTTCCAAGCTTCAATCTAGATGATGACAAGGTAGCAAACACATCATTAACTATTCTTAATTTCTCCTCAAAAACTAAAAATGATTTCCATTTTGAAATGAAAGCTTCCTGACATTTTGGAACACTTCCAAAATTCGAACAAAAATGATCAACCACTTCCTTTTTGATATTGCTGCAAGCATACTGAGTTGTGCAGTTGCCATAAATTAGGAACTAAATTCTCTAGATGGGAAAATTTTGAAAGCATTAAAATCAGAAAGATTGCCAACAGGTAGAATAGATGCAGTGCCCAATAGCTCATTGCATGGGTGATCTTCAAAATCAAGATTTTCTGAAAATATTGAGCTCCGTGTTAAAAAAAGGGTAGAGGAGCGGGGACATTTCAAAACCTCATCTCGAAGAAGGCTAACAAAGTAATTAATTCATTTTCACAACATTTCCTGTCAAGATTAAGACTTAAGTATTGGAGATGGAAAACCATTCGTCCAAGTGCTTCAACATGTTTAAACATAATGGAAAGTACGGTGAGTAAACAATTACCACTTTAAGGCAAGACTATGTGCAGTGGATCATGCAACATCAAAGTGATCTTTAGAAAGAGCTAAAATGACCTTTCAGTAAGATAAAGGTTAATATATCAAATGTCTGTCCACATATGCACTAACTATATTATTTGGGAGTTAGAAAACACATCAAATAGAAAGAAGGAAGATCTTCTTACAAGAATAAGATGATTTTATACAACATATAAACATGCTCAGCCATTTTAGTTTGTGTAATTCAGCAGAGCAGAAAAGCTTATATTTTATTGACAAAAAACTCATATATATACAGTCATTGGAAGCTTATCTATGATAATCATTATCCTATAATCTTATCATTATCCTATAATTTTACTCTATCTATATATTTTGAATTAATGTATATCTACAATGTAATGTATATCTACAACACTCCCTCTCAAGCTGGAGTATAGATGTTAATCATGCCCAGCTTGTTACAAAGATATTTAACCCGTGTCCTGTTTAATACCTTAGTGAATATATCTCCTAGTTGTTTTCCTGTCTTTACATATCCAGTAGAAATTAAATTCTCTTAAATCTTCTCACGGATAAAGTGACAATCAATCTCAATATGTTTGGTCCGTTCATGATATACTGGATTTGAGGCAATATGAAGTGCAGCTTGATTATCACACCAGAGTTTGGCTAATGACGAAGGCTTCAAACCAATTTTGGCTAACAGATGATGTATCCACAAGATTTCACATGTGGACTGTGTCATGGCCCTATACTCAACTTCTGCACTAGATCTGGATACAACATTTTGCTTCTTACTTTTCCACGTTACTAGATTTCCTCCAACAAACACACAATAACCTGTAGTGGACCTTCTATTACTTTTGGATCCAACCCAATCCGTATCTGCAAAACACTCAATACGAGTGTGCCCGTGATTGCTATATAATATGCCAAGTCTAGGAGCTCCTTTCAAATAACACAAGATCTGTTCCAGAGCTGCCCAATGATTGACTGTAGGAGTATCCATAAATTGGCTAACAACATTAACCGCATATGCAATATCGGGACGAATTACAGTGAGATAGTTTAACTTCCCAACTAATCGTCTGTATCTCTCTGGATCATCAAGAGGATCGCCATCATCTTTCATAAGATGCACATTAGGGACCATTTGAGTACTGCATGGTTTAGCTCCCATCTTTCTAGTTTCTGTAAGTAGGTCAATGACATATTTTCGCTGAGACAGAAAAATCCCCTTCTTGCTCCTTGTTACTTCTATTCCTAAGAAGTATTTCAGTTGGCCTAAGTCTTTTGTATGAACCTTAGTATGTAAGAATGTCGTGAGAGAAGAAATTCCCACACCATCATCTCCTGTAATAACAATATCATCCACATATACAACAAAAAGGATGATGTCAGCTACTAATTGCTTGTAGAATACTGAATGATCGCACTTTCTCTTCGTTAACCCAAACTCCTGAATTACCTCGCTAAATTTGCCAAACCAGGCACGGGGACTTTGCTTCAAGTCATACAGAGATTTCTTCAATTGACAGACCTTCCCATACTCCCCCCGAGCAACAAACCCAGGTGGTTGCTCCATATAAACTTCCTCCTGGAGATCACCATAAAGAAATGCATTCTTGATATCTAGCTGGTGTAAAGACCAATTCCGAGAAGCAGCTAGTGAAATAAATAGACGAACAAAAGTAAGTTTGGCTACAGGAGAGAAAGTATCAAAATAATTCATCCTATAAGTTTGAGCAAATCCTTTAGCAACAAGTCGGGCTTTAAGGCAAGCCACAGACCTATATGGATTAACTTTGACTGCAAAGATCCATTTGCACCCCACAGCCTTCTTCCCTTGAGGCAAAGTCACCAAATCCCAAGTGTGATTTTCATCCAAAGCACTTATCTCCTCAAACATTGCAGCATACCAACCAGGATGAGATAAGACCTCTCTAACTGCCTTAGGGATGGAAATAGAGTCTAAAGAGGCAACTATGGAACTAAACAAAGGAGATAAGTGATCATACGAAATAAAATTAGCAATAGGATATTTAGGAAGAGTGCACTGACGTTTACCTTTGCGTAGGCTGATAGATAAATCAAGAGTATTTGGTGGAAGATCACATGACGAAGGATTTGGTGCAGGACATGTATCATCAGTCTCCTTTCTCCTGGAATAGACTTGAATGATTGGTGGTTTAACAGAAACTGGAGGAACATCACAGACTGCTCAACAGGCAAAACCCCATTATCCGGTTGCTCAGTAGAGGAACATGGAGAAGCATTATGAACTAGTTGATGAATATAGATAAGCCATTCATCGTCGTCCCCTTGACGAGGAGGAGTTGATAACGAAGATAAGAGTGGCGTTGTTTCTAAAAAAACACATCTGTTGACACCAAGTATTTGCTGAGATCTGGAGAATAACACTGATAACCTTTTTGAAGACGAGAATATCTCAAAAATACACATTTCAAGGCCTTTGGATCCAACTTGGTAATAGAGGGTCGTACATCACGGACATAACAGGTACTGCCAAATATGCGGGGCTCCACGGGAAACAATGATTTGTGCGAAAAAAGGATATTATAAGGAATATCACCACCCAAGACTGTAGATGGCATGCGATTAATCAGAAAACAAGCCATGGAAACAGCGTCAGCCCAGAACGACTTAGGGACGTTCATCTAGAATAACAAAGCCTGATCAGTCTCAAGTAAATATCTGTTCTTTTGCTCAGCAACTCCATTTTGAGATGGGGTACAGGAAGATTGGTGAAGAATACTATGTTGAGTCATGTAGGCCTGAAATATGTCTGACATATATTCTTTGGCATTATCACTTCTCAATGTGTGCATAGACATATTAAATTGGATTCAAATTTCAGCACAAAAAGTAGAGAAATGGTAAAACACTTCAGTACAATTCTTCATAAAATAAATCCAAGTCATGCGAGAAAAATCATCTACAAAAGTAATGAAATATCTGAATCCAGTTTTAAAAACAACAGGACATGGTCCCCAAACATCTGAATGAACCAATTCAAAAGCAAATGTAGCTCGTTTATTAATTCTAGGACATAATGAGCTACGATGGTGTTTTGCAAAGTGACATGAATCACACTCCAATGAAGAGACATCATGAAACTGGGGGCAAAGTTTATTCAGAAAAGGCAGAGAAGGATGTCTCAATCGACAATGTGCTTCAAAGGGAGAAGTGACACTAGAACATGCAATTGACCGAGGCACTCATGCATTAAGTATATAGAGACCATTAGATACATGTCCTTTACCAATAATCTGCTTCGTCATAAGATCCTGAAACAAAAAACGATCAGGAAAAAATAAGACACAACAATTAAGGGTTTTAGTAAGCTTACTAACAGAAATCAAATTGAAGGCAAGATTGGGTAGACTTAAGACAGATGACAAAGTAATAGAGGAAGTGGGTTTAACAGTTCCAAACCCCACAATGTTATAGGTTGACCCATCAGCTAAGGTTACAGGAGAATGTGCCTTATGTGATTGAAAATTAGTGAGGGTATTAGGATTACCTGTCATGTGATCTGTGACACCCGAATCAATGACTCATTTGTTTGAAGAGGAGATAAGACATGTTTTACTTGATTCTGCAAGAGCGGTGACTGGATTAGACTCTTTCAGAGATTCTTGATATTGAGAGAACTTAGCATATTCATCAGCTGAGATGATGATAGTTTTCTCAGACGATGAACTAGAAGCAGCAGTAGCAACATTAGCAGCCTAAATCCTTTGATTACGATTCTGCAATTTCTTACAATATCGCTTCGCATGACCAGACTCCTTGCAGTAAAAACAGACAATTTGGTTGGAATCATTATTAGTTCGACTATCTTTGTGTGTTTCCTTGTTCCCAACATCATTTCCTCCTCCCTTGGCAATAAGAATAGTAGACTGCTAATTAGAGAGAGCAGTCTCCATTCGCAACACCCTACTGAATACTTATTGGAGAGAAGTAATCTCTGCACTAGAAAGAATCTGAGATTTGGCAGTCTCGAATTCAGAAGGAAGGCCAGCCAAAAAACTCATTATTGTCATCTGTTCCCTTTGAGCTTGTTGTACTTTAATGTCAGTGCTGAACAGCAAAAGTACATTTAGCTCCTCATATGTCTTCTTGAAGTCCATAAAATAAGCTGTCAGTGATTTAAATTCTTTCTCGGCGCGATAGAAGGCCTTACATACCTCGTAAATACGAGAAACATTTCCCTTAGCAGAATACAAAAACTGCAAATAGTCCATTAATTCTTTAACGAATTCACAGTGATTAATTAAGCCAATTACCTCACTGTCAATAGAATTCCTAATTTGCAAGAATAAACGTGCATCATCCCTTAGCCAGACTTGTCTAGTTTCATCAATAGGTGGGTCTTGTGTTAAGTGATCATCTTTATCAACACTCCGTAGATAAATTCTAATAGTTTTGCTCCATTCCAAATAATTAGTGTCATTCAATTTGTGTTCAGTGATTTTAGACATGCCAGGAACGATTTCACTCACAAAAGGTTTACTATCACTCATTTTTAAACTAATTAATATTCCACAATCAAGAATGAAGGCAAACACTGCTCCAAAAAACTAATAAAATTCCAACACCCAATAAAATATGCAAGAACAAAACCTAGTGGAAAGGATGAACTTTAACCAAGCCCAGATACCCCGAATACCAGCACAGATAGGCCGGAAATGGAAAGACGATGTCAGAGAAGCAAATGGGTCACCGACTGCCGTTGCACGCGCTTTCACGCACCGGCGCATCTGAAACTGTTTTGCGGGAAAAGTGGCGTGTGTACCTCACGCACCGTCCACCCAATCGTCGAAGATGCCCAGTCTGGTCGGAAAACTACTGCCGCCTCCTTCTGAGATGGCTGTGAGACAAACCAGTCACTACAACCGTGACCTACCAAGCTCTGAACCCTTTTCCAAGGCGAAAGAACTGATGGAACTAAAAACTATAACCGGAACTTGGCTCTGATACCATGTAATTCAACAGAGCAGAAAAACCTATATTTTATTGAAAAAAAACTCATATATATACAGTCATTGGAAGCTTATCTATGATAATCATTATCTTATAATCTTATCATTATCCTATAATCTTACTCTATCTATATATTTTGAATTAATGTATATTTACAATGTAATGTATATCTACAACAGTTTGCATATCAAGAATTGTAGATAAACCAAGTCAAGTTGCTTACCCATATAATTTGTATTTCAGAATGTGGATAAACCAAGCCAAGTTAGAAAATTGCACGCATTTATATAAATGAGGAATCATCAAATCAAAATTACTGTAAATGGCAGAAAGAAGTCTTTAATAAGAGCTCATGATAGAGACAACATGTTGTTTTATATTTCCAATTAAATAAAGGTAAAACTTCTGTTACCATTCAAATAGCTAGCAAAACATTGACGGACTAGTGTGTTATGTTTACAGGGAATGCTCATCTTATGGACTATGATAAGCATGATAAACTTTCTGTGTAACATTATATTTTACTTTTATCAATAGATAAAATTACCTCCATAACTTTCAGTATTGATTAAGAAGAAATAAAATAAATAAGAAAGGTGATTTGAAAGAAAATTTTAATGAGTATACAGATGAATACTCATGTTTTAGTTCCGTTTCAGTTCAGTAAAAGAAGAAATTATAAAACTTACTGTTCATGTGAATTTTTGAATGTTATATAACGCAACCCCATGCTAAAGGTTGATAGAATAAAACTACACAATTTCTTAACGAATTACACTCAATTGAAAGTTCATGGTGATCCCATTGATGAGGAGAAAGAAAAATACCAATTCCAAGGCAAGGTATGCATTTGCAGACAGTCTCTTTCCCTCTTTTATTATAGTAGCTGACATATCCTGACCCTTGACAACTTCGACACTTTCCAGTCCATTCATACACGACTTCTTTACAATCCTACAAATGCAGAAATAAATCAAAACCAATCTTCCATACTGTGACAAACAAGACACGATAGTGACAAAATAGTTATAAGTGATATATAGCTCCAAATGCCCATGTATTTTAGATTATGCTGGCCCAACATGTTACAAGCAGTAAACTGAACGTCTCGCCTAATACTAGGCATTGGCTTGGCCTAATAGACAAAATAATTGTCTGGGACCAATGAAGTTGACTTGTTTCAAGTGATTTGTAACACTAGTCATTAGATACAAAACAGTCATCAAGATAAATACTTTTCTTACCCAAAGCTTTACCAATAATCTATTATGTCATTTTTACGTAGGGATGGGTAAGTTGCTCAGTGTTTGCAGTGGAGCCATGCCTGAACCAATTCTCAGGAACTGGAGGAAAGTTTTAACTTTCAGTAAGAACAACAGTTGTAACAACCATTTCTGCCTATAGAGTTTTTCGGTTCCGCAATGAATGATATGAATCCTGCATTGGATGGATTGGTTCTCACCCCACCAACTTGAGTGTTTAGGTTCAAGTCGGTAAAAAGCTCAATAAGTAAGGCTCTCATGCCAAATTCCATCATGTAAAAGAAATCCTAAATAATGAAGACGTAATAATTTCCCTTGAGTAATTCATTTCTCAATTCAACCCCTAACAGGCGATATTTAACTTATTAAATGATCCATAACTTAGAAACAAAACAACATAACATCTAAGTCCTAGAATTTCCTCTCAATTTTCTTGGGAATCGAACATGTAATCAAATAATCCATTTAACCATTCCACCCCTTAAACAAAAGCTCCATTCCTATCCATATCCTAAAACATCAACCACAAACTAAAGTGAGTCGACATAAATCTAAGAAGCGCACTTACACAAACAGAACAATGTAATCAGATTTAAAAAATAAATAAAATAAAGACCTGAACTTCAGGGTCACATTGCAAGCGCTTCTCAATCTCTTGAGGAGAAACAGGAGAAGAATCCGGATAAGTCATGGGAAGAGGAAGGGGATCACAGTCATCAGTCAAATAATTCTCCCTATTTCTCGACCATTTCTTCTCCTTGGCGTTCATTTTAACGCCGCCGTTCCCAATGCCAGCAGCACCAGTAATAGGTCCATTGGATGACTCCGGACCGACCTGAATGCTGATATCAGCCGCCAAGGGGAAGTGGAGCCACTTGAGGAAAGTGGGGCCCTGGCCGGATGAGAGGTCGGAGGTGGCGAAGCAGCGAAAGGAAATGGGAGTCGAAGGGAAGGAGAGCGAGGAAATGCGGATAATTGGGAACATTAAATTGAAGCACTTGTTATTGTTAAAATAAGAACAGTTCTCTATCTGCCTGAGGTTTTGGAGTTTGAAGGGTGGACGTGGAATTTTAATATCTGGATTTGCAGAGGGCCCACCTTTCCCACTTTTTGTCTCAAACAACATGCTGTTCAGTTCCCCTGTAGTTAAAGAACTTCACTTATATTTCCGGGGGAGGGGGGGAATTAAATTGCAAAATCTGTAAGTTGAAGTAAAAATAAGAACTTCATGTGTTAGCCGTTTTTCTGGTGAGAATTTATGCTCAAATAAACTGAATGGGATTCCATTTCATCTCCCAATTCTGTATTTTATTGCCAGCAAAGTTCCTTCTCATTAAATTAGGGGACACAGTCACTAAAAAAATGAATAATAAACTAATAAATTATAAATATAAATTACAATATTCGATTGGTAGAACATGGAAACTTGGAAGAGAAAGTTACTGCTGATGTCAACCCATCTTCTAGTATTGTTCTTACTGAATATATAATCCATTCTTCTGCATTAAAGCGTCAGGAATTCGTCCATCAAGAGTATTGTTTTGAAGGAATCTGTCAACAAAGTCAGGTCACCAATCTAGGCAGGGCTTAAATTCGCATACCAAATGATGTTGAGAAACTTACACTTCACGAAGGTTCTCAAGTTGGCTAAGCCATTCTGGGATCATTCCTTGGAACTGGTTGTCCTCCAAATGCCTTCATTAAATTACAAACAAAAAGCTTCTAAGATTACTCTAAACTTGTGATGAAAGAAAAAAATATCATTTTTAAAAGAACATACAACGTTTCTAGCTTCGTCAGTGATGTCATATCTGGAATCGGACCAGTGATTTTGTTTCCTCCAAGCCAACTGCAATTGGATGTTCTCTTCAAAGTTTAAGAAAATGGTAATTAATGTCTACCAGGAACTTCACAAAGGCTAAGTCACTTACAGATTCTTAAGTTCGGTTAAATTGGCTATGCTTTGGGATAGAGTCCCCGACAGATCCACGCATGTAAGATTCCTTAACATAATAAATGAAAAAAAAAAAAAAGGCTCAGAATTAAACCATATAAAAGCTTGTGGAAGGAATGTTGTCTTAAGAAATGAATATAATGGAACTTCACATGTGGAGAACTCTAGCTGGGTTATCATTAGAACATGTAACTCCACTCCATGAGTTCTCCGGAGGCAAGCATGGATCTCCCCTCCAATCAGAAGGTGTATTGATAAACGCTTTGGCCAAATCTTCCATCGCCGCCACTGTGTATAACAGAACAAATAAATGAGTTCAGAATGTCTTTCTGAAAAGATTCAGTATGGTTAAAAATTGGTAATGAAGTGAGCAGAAATTGCATACCATCTGCAGGAAGAGTAATTCCTCCTAGAGGCAGAACCTGCAGAATTTCACCAGCGCTGATTACAGGTCCAACATCACCTTCAGGAATCAAGGTGATATTAGTCTGATCTGACAATGGCTGTTCGCATCCATAAACAGTTACACCTTTGGTGGTGACATTAAGACCCTTGTAGAAAGCCTTCCCATTTACAACAACATCAAACACTCTCCAGCCATGGGGGCCTGGACTCCTGTCGTCCTGGAAATAGAGTGCAATGTAGTATATGCTACTGGGAAGTAACTTTGGTGGCCACATGATTTCAAGTGACTTTCCTGGCGGGGTTGTAATCGATGATCTAAATGCTTTCACTGGTGGCAAGTTCCAAAAATCTTCTGAGCTCACGTTGTGGTGGCTATCGACAACATGATTGTTATCCACAAATGGATGCCACAGTCGGTCGAATTTATCATCTGGAAAGCTAGGTTAAAATGTTTCCATAATTAAGAATTTGCATTAGAAATACAATTCACATCAATTACAGGAAACTGAAAGTAAAGTTGAGCATTGAATGAATAAGCAACAAGTTTCCTTACCCAATCATGTCTCCATTCTTATCTCCAAAGTTACTCCTGTCAACAGTAGTAAGTGCATACTTTGAGAAATCAGAGGCATTATACACGGAATGATCAATGGGTTGCACTTCAATTGCTGATATAAAAGGATGCGAAGCAGTGTTTTCATTCCTAGCTAGGCAAACACTAAGGTTGTGTCCTGCAGCTGCCACAAAAATCTCATAGTAAGAGCTTAGTCCGTTGGCATAATCCTCAGTGGTATTAACAATGCTCCATCTAGTCCCATCAATAATCTGATCAAATACAGGTGGGGTCTCTCCTCCATCAAACTGTCCATAATAGTATATTGTTTTTACTAAATAGTTCTCCCCAATATTCACAGGAAAAGTATAGCAATATTTCCTCGCTAATTGGTTCGGAAAGAATCGCAATGTGGATAATATTGACAGCACATCTGGTGTTTTGACAACCGTTGCATTACCAACAGAGACGAAATCTGCATCTGGGACATATTTCTGTGCCCCTAAGATACGGTCTTCTGCATCGCCGCAGCTTATGGTGAAGCCTGCGTTTTGGTTGCAATGCATATATGAGACAGATTTTGGTGAAAACTAAATAGAAGAACCATTCAACTCGATGAGGAAGCTTAAAACGATTGAGAAATGAAGTCATATAATTTATTTTCTTTGAAAGAAATGCGTGCAAATAATAAGCCTGGAATTTTACCTTGAGGTGGGTTAGTTTGAAGAGAATGGACACAGAAAGGGACCGTAACAAGCCATAAAAAGATGGCAAAAGACATTGTTGAAGAGAAACAAAGCCTTCCCAAAAGGGAAGGAATATGTGAAGTTTTCTGTGAGTGTGTGTATGTTTTTTTCTTTTTTCTGTTTTTTTTTCAAAGAGGGAGGACAAAAATGGATATTGCGTGGTTTAGAGTTTGATTATGACACGTCCAAGGCAAAGCTTGAAAATAGAAAGCATAGGAGAATTCATAGAAAGAAGCTTGACCAGGTCTCATCAATTAATTCTATTTTGGAAGGAGAACATTGGTTTTAAGATAAGAAATATATATAAAAAAAGAACAATATTTTAATTTTATTGTTATTTTCTTATTATTGTACCTATTTTATTTCTGGACTGAAACGCTGCGTTTTCCGCGTATGGGTCAACAACTTGGCTCCCATTTGCAACCCAATTGAAGCTCAAAACCCTAACGTTTCCATTCAAAGTTGTCATTTTTCCTCTCAGAGCAGAAGCTATTCATTAACTTTCTGTAGCAGCTAACCATGAAGGTGTTCAACATCGGGAATGGAAATACGCTCTGTGTTGCACTCTTCACTGAAGTCACCAATTCCAAGTACTCTCTCTTTCTCGAACTTAATCTTGTTGAAAAGAAAAGAAAGAAATTTGATAGCTTACTTTCTTTTTTTCCTAGAAGACAAGAGTACCCACTAGTGTGTATAAGGATTCTCTCTCTGTTTGCTTTGATATTCTTGTTATTGTGGATTTAATTATTGTCTTTGCTATAATGGTGTGGTTCTTGAGGGTTTGGTGAAGGTTCATTGGGACACAATTAGGGGCTTTTGTAATTATCATATCACCCATTTGTGATATATTGAGGTTTGGATTCTGTTTATGTGTAATGTTTCTGCTCTTGTAAAAGAGGTGTGCCTGCAACAGGTTCTGCTGTTGCTTTAATAATGAACATTATAAGCAAACATCAAGTTGAAACTTTTGTGTGGATTGAAAGTTTTAATATAATAATTATCATCATGCAGGGAACTCTTGGATTCTATGCAAGCTGGGATACTGGAACCAGAAGTTGCAATTCTCAATGCATTGCTTGTATGTTTCCTGACTAGAAATGAACATTATCTTTTATCTTCATTCAACTTTTTGTATTATGCTTTGTTGGTCTTTCTCAAATGTTTTTTTGTACAGATCCCAGATGTCTTTCCCCTTTTAGCTGCTGCCCAGAAGACACTTATTGCCAAGTCGCGTGAATCCTTAACAACACGCACTCTTCATTCTGAGCTTGTTTACAATTACTCAGGATCTAAGCATGTAATTTTATTTCACCATTCTGTGACCATTTTTCATTGATTTAAGTTTTCTGTTGTTTTAACTATTGCTAGCTTCAATCTTAGTAGATTACAGAATCCTTGAAAAGATGTGGGATCTCTGAAAGCTCGACCTATGTCCTCGCCGCTCGTTTTAATGCTTCCCCTGATGAGGTAACTTTGCATCATGAATATTATGGTTAATTTGTATATCCCAAGACTTTGGGCATTCTGCTATAGTATCATTTGCCCTTTCATCAGATGAAAACTGTGGAGAAGCTCGTCACTGGGAAGGAAATTGGTTTGGAAGAGCTGGAAGGGAAAGCAGATCAAGCCCAGATAAAGAAGGTTTGTCAGTGTGGTGATCTTGAGCTTTGTTCAATATTATACTTTTCTCTCTCAATGTTGCCTTCAGCAATTCACAAACAATTCCCAAATCTGTTTCAGCACTACAAAATATCTGGCCCAGAGCTGGAGATATCCTCGCTTGCAGATGCTATTACATGCCGGATTGCTGCTCGAGATGCCTTGTGAGAATCGATGGTCATCCTCCTATCTCCATGCTTTTTCTTTCTTTATATATCCCTGCTGTTTTGCCATGATTAATCATTCTGCAAATTGAAGTCATTATTCTGGGTTCTGATGTAGTATGTTAGGCATTTTTATCATAGTGCTAATGAGCTTAACAAGGGAAAACACTCTAGCCAACATGCATGCAGTAGCACCTGAATTATAATCAGGCCATAAAATTAGAAACAATTTGTATCTAACTGAGTCAGCTATTTCTTGAGCTTAATTTGAACATAATTGGCTCCAGGGATGGATTCAAACTTAATCAAACCCAAATGTACCTTGGCTCCAGTGAAAAATGGCCTAACTCGATTTTGTCAAGTTAAAATTAAGGTCAATGATTTAAATTCGAATTTATAATTTAAATCAATGATTCAAATTTATAACTTATTAATAAAATGATATTATTTTATCTAATAATAAATAAAATGATGTTATTTTAATAATTATTTAACATAATTTAAATTGAATTATAAGTCAAAGTTTGAATTGAATAAAATTGCCTATTTGACTTGTAAGTTAAATTAAGTCAGACTCTCTCCAATTTATGTTTGATTTGGTTTATAAAATAGAAAAAAAATCTTTTTTTTGAATTTAATTTCAATTTGAATTAAATAAATTTAAATTGAGCTAATTTTCAAATTTAAACCAGTTTGGTCGGGTCCACTCTAAATTGGCTGTGTGGCATGTAATGTTTCAATTAAATTATTGGCGATTAATTACCGTTGGCTTCTTATAAAATGTTCCAAGTACTTCGGCCAGATTTTTATGATCGCTTTAGCTGTCACAAGGAGAGTTAGACACGTAACCGCGTTTAACGGTATTCCGAAGTGGAACCCTTCAAGACGCGGACCCAAACACAGAAAGCACACGGAATGTCTGCCACGATTTCACTTTCTTCGGTAGGAAGCAAACGCTGGGCGTCAGATTAACGCTAACTGGTGATAGCCGGTGGACCGAAGTTCTATTCTCCATTGGTTTCAATCGGGATGGAAATTCATTTTAAATTAATATTTCATTCAATTTAAATGATTTAAATTTTTTATTAATAATATTTTTTTATTTTATTTTATCAATAATTTTTTAATAATATTTTTTGTTTGCATAAATTCAATTAAAATTTTATATGATAGATTTGAATTGAATTTAAAATAAAGTATTTTAAAACTCAACTTAATTCAAAGTTAGTTTCATAATTAAATATTATTTTATCTTTAATTTAAAATTATCTAATCAAATATTATTTAACGTAAAGTTAGAATAGATTTTTCCATTTTATAATTTATATATCACCCGATATTCTAATTTAATACTAATTAAAATAGTTAACAAGAAATTATTAACGTGTTACGAGCAGTGCAGTAGGGGGTTGATAGGTGTTATGTAAATGTCAGAGTGTTTGGATGAAACTAAAACTCGGGTGGCTTTTAAGCCCTTAGCACTGATGAATAAAGTAATCCACAATAGACCGGCAATAGCCGGTGACGGATCCTTGTATAAATGAGCCGCATGCCCATGAGCGTTTCCGGGTCGTTCGGCAGAGAACTCAAAAGCTAAAGCTAAGGCAAAATCTGACATTTGATTTTGAAATACTGAAAACAAAAACGTAGTACTCTGTTTTTCCCAAATTCAATCAATCAAAAACTAGGGTCAATCAATCATGGGCACCTCTCAAAGTCGCGAGGATTTTATCTCAGATTCTGAATACGAAGGGGAATCGGAATCGGAATCGGAATCGGAAGAATCATCTCAATACGACGACGTTCAAGAAACTAGCTCTTCTGCTTCCCCCAGAGGTACGAAATCAACCGTAAATTCTCTTGACGAAGTTGATGCCCGACTCAAATCGCTTAAGCTTAAATACCCGAATCCCCTAAACCCTAATCTGAAAAATCCTGTTAAGCTGTATCTGCATATTGGTGGCAACACCCCCAAAGCCAAGTGGATCGTCTCTGATAAAGTTACCTCTTATAGTTTCATCAAGACCGTGAAAGTCGATGGCGGAGACGCCTCTGATGATGATGAGAGTGATGGTGGAGATGGGTTTTGGGTTTTGAAAGTTGGGTCCAAAGTTAGGGCTAAGGTTTCGACGGAAATGCAATTGAAAATGTTTGGAGACCAGAGGAGAGTTGATTTTGTTAATAAAGGTGTCTGGGCGTTGAAGTTTTTTAGTGATTTGGAGTATAGGAAGTTCGTGACTGAGTTTCAAGACTGCTTGTTTGAGAATGTATATGGCCTTAAAGCCACCGAAGAGAATAAGATGAAAATTTATGGGAAGGAATTTCTTGGGTGGGTGATGCCCGAGGTGGCTGATGATTCGATGTGGGAGGATGCTGATGATGGTTTGGGGAAAACACCTGAATATGTGACACCTGTGAAGGGCAGTCGAGATATGTTGGAAGAGTTTGAGGAGTTGGCTAATGGAGGAGTGCAGAGTTTGACATTAGGTGCATTGGATAATAGTTTCTTAGTTAATGATTTGGGTGTGCAGGTTTATAAAAATTTTAATCATGGAATTCATAATAAAGGTGTTAGTGTGAGATTTGATAGTGGAAATTCCAGGAATGGTTCAAACTCCACTCCTAAGAAGGCTCTGTTGATGAGGGGGGAGACAAATATGATGTTAATGAGTCCACTGAAAGATGGGAAACCTCATGCCTCAGCTATTAAACAGCTTGATATAGAGACGGGGAAGATTGTGACTGAATGGAAGTTTGAGAAGGATGGAGCTGATATTAAAATGAGAGATATTACTAATGATACAAAGAGTTCACAGTTGGATCCATCAGAGTCTACTTTTCTTGGGCTTGATGATAATAGATTGTGCCAATGGGATATGAGAGACAGGGGTGGAATTGTGCAGAATATTGTGAAGGGTGATTCACCAGTGTTGCATTGGACTCAGGGGCATCAGTTTTCCAGGGGCACAAATTTTGAATGTTTTGCGAGTACTGGCGATGGATCAATTGTGGTTGGATCACTTGATGGGAAGATAAGGTTGTACTCCAAAACATCAATGAGGCAGGCTAAGACTGCATTTCCAGGGCTTGGCTCACCCATTACCCATGTGGATGTTACTTATGATGGTAAGTGGGTCTTGGGCACCACAGATACATATCTCATTCTTATTTGCACACTGTTTACGGATAAAGATGGAAAGACGAAAACTGGTTTTACTGGGCGTATGGGAAATAAGATACCAGCTCCAAGATTGTTGAAGTTAACTCCTTTGGATTCACATCTGGCTGGGAATGATAACAAGTTTCATGGTGGACATTTCTCTTGGGTAAGTTTATTCTTTCTGTGGTTTTACTGTGCTTAATTATTGCATATGTATTACTTCGTATTTTTGTGGTTGTGTCATGTTTAATGTTATAACTATACTTTTGGCATGCTTGGAAAACATTAGCTTCTATTAACATATTGCAACTCTTTTATGAACCTTGGGAGAACTATACCTTAAAAGTTAATTATTGAGATTGGAGAGCCCAAAGTTATATAAACCCCACACACCACACCTCAAAATGATTGCAACTAAGAGGTGTAGTGTGGCTCTGATACCAAATGATTTGAATCTTGGAATAACTATTTTTCAACAGCTAGTTATTGAGATTGAAGAGTTTAAAGTTATATAAACCCCACAATAGAAGCCTTACTTTCCAATAAGGGATCAAAGTCTCATATCTTGCACTTGGGATCTTAACAATCTCTTTTAAAATGGCCCTTGTAGGTTTGTTCATTTTACTTTAACCTGCTAGATTTAAACAGAAGTAGCATCTATATTTATATTAAATAAATTGAATTATATGGTTTGATTTTTGTGCCTGTTCATTACTATGAGTGATTCCCAGTTTTTTCAATAGGAAAATTTGAATGCAGAAGGTTCAATTTAGTTAAGAAGTATGGCTGTAATAATTAATTGAACAAATTGTTAATCAAGTTATATTTCCTTTATAGCCAAAAGTAATATATTACTTAGTTCCCTTTTTAAAGTTTGAAATGTATGTTTCCCTGGCATTTATGTCAGCCAATAATTGCTATGCTTGTGGTGTACTTATGAATTGCTGTTACTTTCCTTGCTGAAATAATCCCTCTCTTTTCCATTAGTGCAATCCTGCATACCAGTATGTTTCTTATCTTGTAGTGATTCTCACAGCA
The DNA here is from genome assembly GCA_026122585.1 of Anacardium occidentale. Taxonomy (NCBI): domain Eukaryota; kingdom Viridiplantae; phylum Streptophyta; class Magnoliopsida; order Sapindales; family Anacardiaceae; genus Anacardium; species Anacardium occidentale. The sequence goes on from JAJEJH010001003.1 coordinate 45,398, forward strand.
TGCTAATATAACAAACATTGTGATTATGTATCTAACACTATGTCATTAAAATTGTGTCTGCTGAAACTCTCTGGTAACCATCAAATTGATTTGTTGTTGTGACTGGATTTTTGTTGTCAACCATTCTTATATGGGAACTGTTATCATCCTAATTGGTGCTACTTATTTAACTTTGTTGCTAATTGAAGAACATAGAAATTGTTGAGGTGCTTATAGGTTAGACGAACTTTTTGTTTGGTTTATGCACTTGTTTTTTTCTGTTATCTCCACGATCCATGTCACTGAACATATACTGTATGCTCTATACTTGGCTCACCATTATTGAATACTTTGCCTTTTAGGTCACTGAGAATGGTAAACAAGAACGCCACTTAGTTGCAACAGTGGGCAAATTCAGCGTGATATGGGATTTCCAGCAGGTAAAGAACAGTGCCCATGAATGCTACAGGAATCAGCAAGGACTCAAGAGCTGTTATTGCTACAAGATTGTGTTGAAGGATGAATCAATTGTAGAAAGTCGGTTCATGCATGACAAGTTTGCTGTTAGCTCCTCCCCAGAAGCTCCACTGGTAGTGGCAACACCTATGAAAGTTAGTTCTATCAGCCTTTCTGGCAAGGGCAAGCGATGACTGCAAGAACAATCATCATTATATCTGAGCATTTTTCTGCTTATGTAGGAAGTAGGACTGTTTCTGCTGTTTCATTTGCACCTCTTTATGAAAGCGTGTTTCAATTTGTTCATCCTGTCATAAGTTGTTGGCTTTCTGTCATCTGCTTGTATATTCTGTGAATTTATTCGTTCATCATCTTCTTGTAAACACAGATCAAAAGGCTTCTTAGGTAAATGAGTTTGGTTTGTTGCATTTTATGCTTTACAGAGACTGGAGGGTTGTGAATCAATCCCATGAGATTTGTAAGAATTATTAACACAACAAAAGCCATATAGTGTTAGTTCATACTCAAGGGCATGTATGGTTTTTGCTTGTAATTTTCAACAAAGTCCGCTGTAAAAACTTTAAAAAGTTTATCTTATAATTTCAAAGATACTTTGCACTTAAATTTGGGGCCATGCTTCTGTATTGAACAAAAACATATGAATAATTTGATAAAATAGTACCTAATCATCCGTCAAAAGGGTGCTGCTCAATAATTGGATGCATTTCATCACCTTCTACCTCCCACAGTTTTCTCTTCTTTTATTCAGGATGTTAATATAATTTATCTTCCCAACTATCAACTGTTAACCGCCAACCTCCTCCTTCTTCTTCTTCTTCTTCTTTCTTTTAATTAAATATTAGATATGGATATGCCCTCCTGCTCTACTGTTTTCTCTTCTAGAACAGTTGTGATCTTACATATTAATTATATGATGATTATATTATTATTATTATTGTTGGGTTCTAAAAACAAATTTTACATCCATAAAATATGAAAAAGGTGTTATATTTATTTACAAATATTAAGGTAAAGCTAATTAAATATAATATAAATTATTTAAACTTTCAAAAGGTATTATAAATTATAAAATTTAAACAATACTCGAGTATAAATTCCAAAATTATATTAAAAAATTTATTGAAAAAAAATTAATATATACTTAAAACTAAGTTTAATTTTGACGAAACTTTATTCCATTCTAATCAGCGAAAAAGACATATGACTTATCCGTTAGGAGAAAGGATTAAAGTCACGTGTGAATAATTATCCTGACTAGATTGCTGATTAAGAGATTAAGCACGTGCTCATTGCCACTTGCATTAATTATTTTATGTTACATAATAATCGTACGACCCCACGCGCTTCTCTCGTGGATTAATAAAGCCAAAGTCCACTTTCTTACCCCCACTTCAAAACCTATGACGATTCCTTGTTAATCCAAGTTTTTAAATACATGTCCTTCTCATTCCTTAGGTTTAGTCAAATCACTTCAACACATAAATTTTACATGTCACCACACCCCACCCCCCACCCCCCCAAGTTTTTTATTTATCAAATTACCGATTTTTATTTTTGTACAATTATATTAATTTTTTGATTAAAAAAATAATATCAAAAAAGTAATAAATTATATAATTAACGATCATCTAAATTATCAAATTAAACCAAAGTATAAACATAAAATGTTCACTAAAAAGAACAAAACTTTTGTAGATTTTCTATTGTAAACCTAATGAGAAAGTAAATTACTTTTCACCGAATCAAGAAACATGCAAATTATCCTATTTTAGTAGAACATATAATTAGAATAAAAGTTTAGATAGGACTGAATTTGAGTCAAACCGAATATGAACATACACATGTTTGTGTTTGGGCTCGTTTCATAAAGTTTGGATTCATATTCGTCGAATTTTTTTATAGTAAAGTTTGGATTCATATTCGATTTATATAACTCAGTTTATGTTTGTATTCAGTTTGTATAACTCAATTCATATTTGGTTTGTGTTAGTGTTTGTATTTGTATTTGGTTTGTATAATTTAAATTTATATTTTATTAAAAATTATAATTAATACAAATAATTTATAAAATATAATTAAAAAAATTTAATTTAAGTTTAGGATTTGTATTCGTATTCGGTTTGTACAGTTCATGTTCAGATTCATATTCAGTGATTTTTAAAATTATAATTCAGATTCAAGTTTGTGTTCAGATTCGATCAATTTGTTTCAGGTTTATTCAAACTGAACTTAGAAATGAATCGAATCTATTTAATTCGAATCCAACCTTAAGTTTAGATTCTTTATTAACTAGTACTTGATGTATTTAACAACATAATTTTATGTAACTCTATCTCTTATCCTATAGATTAATGATTGTATAAAACTGAAAAAGGTCAGATGAATTGATTTATATAATAATACTAATATATATTTTGTTACATTATTAAATAACATCAATATCGAACAATAAACGTTGATTTTTAAGTTATAAATCGAATTATTTTAAAAATATTTTACATTAATTATTTTATAATTCTTTATTGTATGAGATTACGCTCTTAGTTTTGTATTCTTCTTGTTAATACTATTTTTCATATTAAAAATTTATTGCAAAAAAAAGGGTTTTATCCTATAAGCTTTTTTTTTTTTATTTTTTTTTATGCTTCTTTCAATCAGTTCTTACGAAAAAATATCTTTTACTATGACTCATGGGAAAAGATCAAAAAGAGTTCTAAAACCTGGGGGTCAATTGTGACAAAAAAAATGTCAGGGGCCTTGGAAAAAGCATTAAACTTTAATTGATATGTCCGATGAAATTATTTTACATAATATTATATTATATTATATATACAGACATCTGAGAAATGAGATGAATTGAAGCACGTGATAAAGATGACGGAAATATTTAATTATTACTTGCCACTTTAACAAAGTTACATGCTGTAATGCAAGTTCCATTGGTGCACGTGTCAAACCCTTCCTCCATTCTTAGAACGAAATCATTACTGCTTTAGAAACACTGACCCTCCTTGGTCACTACGGTGTTACCCTTTTTAGAAACGTGTGACTTGATCAGGGTCCGACATCCAATAGGAGCTTTCTCAGCAGCCAAATGCCAACCTTCATGGATGCATATTTTAAGAGAAACTATATTTTAATTGAACATAATTTGGCGAATTTGTATATTATATAATATAATATAATATAATAAATTAATTTTTATTATATAAATTTAATAATAATCAATCAAATTATGTTACGTTACGTTATTTAATATATAAATTTAAAAATTTTTTTACAATATCATATTAAATCAAATTGATTTATACATTAATCTTCGAAATTTTAGTACAATTACATTGATTTAAACTTTAAATGATTTGCACGATGCAATTATTTTATGTTAAATTATTATATTTTATAAATACACTCGTGTGAGAAACGAGATGAATTGAAGCACGTGTTAAAGATGACGAAAATATTTAATTATAACCTCCGACTTCCAGAAAGTGGAACGCGGTAACGGAAGCTCCAGTGGTACATGTGTCAAATCCTTATTCCATTCTTACAACAAAATAACGATTACTTTAATCATCCTACTCAGTCAGTCTGTCGGGGTCCCACATGGAATAGAGAGAAACCTTCTCAGCACCCAATGCCCTCTTAATTATTTAATCAAATATTTTTGCATTGCTCGCAGGAAATTTTACAGATTTAGTCAACATTCCTTCTTCAAGAATGAATGAAAGAACGTGAAAAAAGATTAAATAAAATAAAACAAGCATATTAATGATTAAAACAAATTCACTAACCTCCTCTGATAATTAAGAACTACGACAATTTTCGATTATAATAAAATCTAATAAATCTATGTCAAATCTGATTGTCATTATTTATTACTGAATTTTATTTGATTCGATATTTCAAAATTATTTTTCCTCTCAAATCCAATTTCGAATCCCATTTTTACTGTAGAGTTATTAGTGTTCATAATATTTTTATTATTTACTTGTAATACTTGTTATTATTGTTTCCGTTGCAACAATTGTGATTATGGTTCTAGTATTGATGAAAGATGGTATTTCGATTATAGTTTAATTATCTAAATATGAGAAATTAAGCTTAGATTTGGGCCCATGAAAATCAATGGCCGCCTCGTCATAGGCACGTCCTATCTCTTCCGTCGTGTTAAATGTTCCAAGATAGACACATGTATGAGATCTCGAATCTTTGCCACTCAGTTTCCTCATGGCCTTTGTCTCACGTTTCAGTAGTTTTTTTTGACTCGCTTTTTGTTTGTCTCTTTTTTATTATTGTTTTCGTTATAGTAATTATTTTTTAATCTTTCTCTGATTGATTTAGAGGAAAAAATTTATATCCTAAACACCTTTAAATTTTACCCACTTAGACATGTATATAAGTCAAATAACATCGATAATAAAATATTAATTATTGGTGCAATGGCAAGAGGTAGATGTTAAAGTAGTTTAATCTTGAAAATGAAACAACCTATAAGAAAGCATGAGATTCATGTATTCGACTGCAAAGTTCTAAAGAGTAGAAACCGTGACGGAGAATTCTTGTTCTCCAGTGAAACGTGGAGGAACCAAGGGCTGGATGACTGTGGTGACGGCAAATTTTGGTCCCTTGGATGACTTCTGCGCAATCGTGTTTTTGCTTTGTTGAGTTTGAAGTGAAAATTGCAAGGAGTTTATTCCATTCTAATCAGCAAACCAAAAAGGACATGTGACTTATCCGGTAAGAGAAAAAGAATTAAAGTCACGTGTGAATAATTATCCTGACCAGACTAGTGGAAGTCTTTGATGATTAAGAGATTAAGCACGTGTTAATTCCCACTTGCACTAATTATTATTTAACATAATTATCATATGATCCCACCTCTTTCTCTCTTTGAGGAGTAAAGCCAATGTCCTCTTACTTTCCCCCGCTTCAAAGCCTTTGATTATTTACCTGTTAATTTATATATATATTAATGTTAAATTTAAATTAAATTAATTTGAGATCAAATATAAATAAATATATCTTAAAGACCTAACAAAAAGTTTAAATATAATTACCAAAAAAAAGTTTAAATATAAATTTACATTTTTAACCTTTATTCATTTTTTTCTCTTTTTTTTTCTTCTTTTTATTTTTAATAATTAGTAAGGTAATAATTTCTTTATATCTTAAAGACCTAACAAAAAGTTTAAATATAATTACCAAAAAAAAGTTTAAATATAAATTTACATTTTTAACCTTTATTCATTTTTTTCTCTTTTTTTTTCTTTTTATTTTTAATAATTAGTAAGGTAATAATGAATTATAAAAGTCAAATTTTTATTGTGTACACTTATTTAATTCAAATTCTAAATTATTTAAAAAAATCAAATTACAAAATTATCTCATCAACCGAAAATTTGATAAAAGAATTTTTATGTTAATGAAAAACTAATGAATTATATTTATTTATTTAGTTTTGTCTTTATTTATTTTTAATTCAATTAAAATTAAACCCAAAACTTTATTCACCGTCTACTGTTAGAACTTTTTTCTTATTATGATATTGATCATAAATCACATCTTATTTTAATTATTAAACAAATATAATTATAAGTAATATTTATATTTGTTTAATTAATATTTAAATCATGTAAATAGATTGAGCTTATTTACTTAAATGTTTAGCCCAATTACAAATAAATAATATTGAAATTAAACTCCAGGTTTTATGTCACAAGTTCAACATTAGCTTCAGCCATGTTACAACCCCAATTAGGTCTTGGTCTCTTTATAAGACTTGTAGTCTCGAATGTGTAGATAAATATAGGCTTTTGAATCACTCAATTCGAACATTTGAAGATGAAGATAGGGCAAAAGTCTGTGATTAGTTCAGTTACGCACGGTAGAAATTCTTCTTGAACTTCTTTTCTGATTTCAAACTTCAGACAGTTAATTCAAGCCTAGATCACTTTATGACAATTGTAGACCTTTATCTTAACTCTCCAACAAGCCAAATTCATTTTAAATTGAAGTACATAACTCAAAATATGTTCAAATTAATGAACTGTACAAAAAATAAAATCTTTCTCTGATCAAAATGACATTACTAAATCTGATAGTTTTTTGTTATTTTTAACAAAAGAAAACTTACTATCTGTAGCATCCTAGATCCTGAAGCCCTTAGGGGTAGACTTTCGGGGTTAGAAATCGAATTCAGAGAGAGATTGGGAGTCTGGATAAGTTCAGGAGTGAGTTGGTGAGTTTTCGAAGCCACGCGGCTTCCGTTGGAATCCTTTCGGAAGGATTCGATTAGGCGAGCGAGCGGGAAATAAGTTATACTTATTTTCCCTGGTGCACGACCGTGCATCATTGGTGCACGCCCGTGCGTGGCTTGGTATATAAGTGGAACCGTGAGTTAAGTTCATTTCTTTACTCACCCGTTTGCATTTTTAGCCAGTTTCCCTCTTCCTTTCAGTGCCTCCCGTCCTTAGAGAGGAAATCCAGCCACCGGTTGTTCCAAATCCGGCGAGAGAGCAAAGGGATTAGTGAAGTTCCTAAGCATGGAGAGAGGTAAGTGTTCCTTACCTTTTCTTGAGCTTTCCCGACTTGCTTTGTGCCTTTTTGCTGCCATGGATGAATTATATGCATGCTGATGAATGTGTGGATGGCTTATATGTGATTGCATGTTGATTTGGTTGATAGATTTCCACCCTTGAAGCTTGCATGTGTGTATGTATAGCTTTAGAAAGAGAAAGAAGGTATTTCCAGGGTAGATCCCGTGATTGATGATGCATGTGCAAGTTGAGGCTCGAATTGTGTTATTTGGGATGTGGTTAACGTGTGTTTGAAGTGTGATTGTGAATGAATGTGATTTGGTTGGCCATTTGTGCATTTTCCGAGCGGTGCTCTGTTGAAGAACCAGACGCACGACCGTGCGCCAGTATGGCACGGCCGTGAGCCTGTGTTTCTCCAGATGCACGCCCGTGTGCACGACCATGCACGGCCAGAAAATGTGCATGCACGCCCGTGTGTCCGCATACGCACGCCCGTGCATAAGCATTTTCAGTGACAATGAATAGTGAATTCCAGTAGCTAGCACGACCAGACGCACGACCAGCGCACGGTCCCGTGCGTCATGGTGCACGCCCGTGCACATTTCATGCACGCCCGTGCATCAGTAGAATTTCAGAAAAATGTTATTTGAATGGGAAATTGAGCATGCGAATTCAGAATAAATATTTAATGGCTTCAGATAAGCATCAAATAAGCATGTAATGAGTTAATAAGCTGCATATGCATGTCATGGCATTACATGTAGCTTCAGAGAGGATCAGGGGATCCGAATTCAGTAGTATTCAGAACCCGATGTACGGGTAAGAGTGTAGGGTGAATACGAGGGGGCATCTGTGGGAATCAGCCTTCTGACACCAGTCAGAACGCTGAGCAGTGTTTTCAGATTCAGTTCCTGACACCAGTCAGATGATTCAGCAGCATTTCAGTTTCAGCTCTCTGAAACCAGTCAGATCGTAGCAGTGCAGATATCAGATTCAGCTTTCTAGCCGGTAGCTAGAATGGTTAACCCACATGGCCAGGATGCCGAATCCCTGTATTACCCAGTCTGATCAGCACAGCAGGTACCCGAAGGTACAGAGAGAGGTATTCAGATGCATGCATCCAGTTTTCAGTTAGCATGACATGACATACACATCATGACATGCATCCATATGATAATAATGAATGAATGAGATACAGATAACGGTTTCCAGATTCCAGCAAGCGCATAGATGTATGATTAGGGCCGAGGCCCAGGTATGTGTTTGTTTATATGATTGTTGTGCTTGCTTGGGTATTGAGGGAAGTAAGGAGCGCTTACTGGGTGATCTTTATCACTCATCCCCCCTCCTTCTTCCAGTTTTGCAGGTGTTCGTGCTGGGCTGAGGAGCGGTTGGACCGAGGCTGACGGAGAAGGCATGCACACACATCTCGATCAGTGTATATCAGTTTTGGACCTGTGTGGTCGTATGTACTTTTGTATGTACCCAGATGTACAGAGACACTATGTATGTATAAGATAAAGGCTAATGGGCCCATTGTACAGAACAGAATATATATATATATATGTTAATGATGTATATTCAGAAAAGCTTCCGCGTGTACAGAAATGTAAAGCATTGTATAGTTTCAGTTATTTTATTTTTCGTAGGATTCCCGTCGCGGGTACCCATATTTTCAGATGATTAATAAAAGCTCCCCAGACATTGTTATTATTCAGCACAGCAGGGGCACTCGTGGCGGCGGGTCCTACATTTGTTGGTATCAGAGCAAAGTTGTAAGTGTGTGGTGTTTTTCTCTCCTTCGCAGCCGTTGTCCAGACCCTCCTCACAGCACAGTCAGGTATTTACTTTCCAGATTGATTGTGTTATGTGATTCTAACCCCAGCTTGTTGTGATGCTATAGATAGAGAGGAGTATGTCCCTAGATATCTAGACGAGACAGATAGTAGTTCACCCGCCCGTCCTATGAGTGTTAGTGATAGGCGGCGCCCTCAGACTACCTCCCATGTGTCGATGAGACCCGATCAGTTGAGAGATATGATTGGGGATGTTGTCAGAGAGAGCCTCCAGCAAGCTGGAGTGGGTAATGCTACAGAGCCAGATAGAGTTACTCCTCCTCAGTTTGAGAGTCATCAGATTTCGAGAAGAAGACATTCCCAGTCTCATTATCAGTCACATCATCAGCCGCATCCGCAGTATCAGCGACCGTATCAGTATCAGTCGCAGCCTCAGTCAGTTAGAGAGAGGCATCAGTATCCGACAGGTTATACAGATTTCAGTCAGGGTATGAGTTCGGATACAGTGGGTACTGGTTCTTCAGAGAGACTTCATCCGATTTATCATCTACCAGCATCGTTTCAGCCAGCTATATTCAGTGGATCTAGGGATCCAGCTGTAGCAGAGGAGTGGATTGAGGCAGTGGAGAATGTCATGGGCCTCTACACCTTATCAGAGAGAGAGAATGTTCGATATGCAGTGTTCCTTCTCAAGGGTGACGCTAAAGTTTGGTGGAATCTAGCCAAGACTTCCATCAGTGAGGGGCAGATGACATGGGCAAGATTCAGACAGTTGTTCGATGCAGAGTACAGGAGTTTGGAGGTAATTTATGCTAAGGCCCAGGAGTTTATTGATTTGGCTCAGGGGTCGAGTTCAGTGAAGGAATATGCTACCAGGTTCAATGCATTAGCGAGATTCGTCCCGAGTTTGGCAGGGACAGAGTTGGGCCGAGTTCAGAAATTTATTCATGGGTTACATCCTACGATCTACAAGGATGTGATGACAGGCCCAGAGCCTCCTCAGAGATTCAGTGATGCCTTGGGGAGAGCACTCAGATCCGAGGCCGGTTTACAGAAGATGGGTGTTATGATTGGTGTATCTGAGAGAGTTCAGAGGTCAGATGACAGAGATAGGGGCAAGAGGCCGATGTCAGCCAAGAGATCTACCCGCGGATTCCAGAGTCAGAGGCAGAAAGTTGCATCCCAGCCACCACAGTGTACCAGATGTGGCCGACGCCATCCAGGGGAGTGTTTATCTGGTCAGATAGTATGTTATTGGTGCCATCAGCCAGGGCACATGATGGCAGTATGTCCAAACAGACTTGGAACAGGCGCTGGACAGGGCAGAGGTGGAGCCGGACAGTTCAGAGGTCGAGGTGGTCCACCGAGAGGCGGAGTTAGAGCTGATAGAGGTGGAGCAGACTTTCCCAGAGCTGGTGATAGAGCACCTGAGGGCGGTGCCGTACCTTCCGGAGTTGGCGGAGGCAGAGCCAGAGTTTATGCAGTCCGCCAGGAGCAGGCAGAGGTCATTCCTCATGCAGTTACCGGTCAGTTACTCTATTTTGGTACTCCCTTATTTGTACTTGTTGACTGTGGAGCCACACACAGTTTTGTGTCTTGGAGTGTGGTTGAGAGATTAGGGATTGACCCTAGTGTGGCCAGTAGGAGTATCCACGTGGAGATGCCA
>JAJEJH010001004.1:0-55139 GCA_026122585.1 Anacardium occidentale
TTTTTATACTTTTTTTTATTTTTTATTTTAATAATTTTAATAATTTTAATAAATTTTTATTATTATTTTAAATTTTTATTTAATTTAATTTTTAATATTATTTATATTAAATTTTATTTTAATATTAATATTATAAATGATATTTTGGTCTTTTTACAGTAAAAAGATGGGTACTTGGGTTTTAAAAGTTTTGTAGGTGGCAATTTGTTACTAAGCAAAACCTTGGGTGATAATATGTCGTTCGCCCTAGTAAAAATTACTAAAATTTTAATTAGAATCATATTAAAATAGTATAATTTTAATTGAATTGAACGATTTCAATGCTATTTTAGTCAAATCATTATATTTTGATATTAATATCATTAAATCACACCAATACGAAGAGACTCTAATTTTAATAGCATATTTTTTATGGAGTTTCATAAAATTGTAATAAAATAATATGATTATGAATTTAAGACTATAATCATAGTTACCACTAAGGTTTTAATTTAGAAGTTTAAGTATGAAAGAAAAAATAAAGTTTGAGAAATTATTGAAGGGAAATTATTTTTTAACTAATTTTAAAAATTAAAAAACAAAAATATCTAATTAAAATACGTCCTTATAAATTTATCAAAAAATTGACACGCGCATCACCATAATAAACAAATCAATAATTTTTTCAAATGTAATGCGCATGAATCATACGTGTAGTGTAAATAGTACACGCGACTATGAAATCTAAATAGTTGTTTATGTAATACAACTTTTCTCCGTTCAAAAATCCTGCGAGTTACAACAAATTTTAACATAAACTTTACGATTTTTGCTAGTGAAATTGAAGCAAAAAATTAGTACATTGATTTTCTTAAGCATAGATTAGAGATTTCATTGATTTTACTTAAAATTTATGATGTTTGGATGAAATTCATTATTGCAGTAATGCTAAAGTATGTTTAGATTATTCTAAGATTGATTTTGTGATTGAAAAAAAAAAATAAAAGAGTATCAAAATAAAATAACTGACTAGTTACTGTATGAGGAATAGTCGTTGCCCATCATAGATGATTTGTTTGATCAGTTGAGTGGAGTTGTAGTGTTCTCCAAGATTGATTTGAGGTTTAGGTATTATCAGATCAGAGTTACAGAAAGAAATGTGTCTAAGACTGTTTTCAGGATAAGGTATAACCGTATTGCATGCATACTTTATGGAGTGTACGCATATTGACAAAAGTTGGAGATGGAGGCTACTTTGTCAATTTTTAAAATTGAAGGGGGCAGATAATAATGTGCATAATACCCATACAAAGATATTTGTTAGCCTTCAAAAATAAGAAAACAGCTTGCAACACACAAAAAAAAAAATTGTTAATATGCTATAAACTTATCATATATATTTTTGTCGTATACGAGGTATATACATGTAATTTATTAAAAAAATTGTTAATTTATTTACTATATATGATATACATGTTACATATAATTTCATACATATGATTTTTTAAAAATATTAAAAAGTTGAATTTTAATTAAAATTTTTTATTTTAAAAATTAATTAAAAAAATAATTTCTCATAATTTACTGGCTCTCTCTAGAAAAACCTCTCTGTCAATATTGTTAGAGACGGAAGGAATATTCTTCACATAAGAATGATTAAAGAAAAAAGCGAATTATTTGAAGTTTGTGATGTGAAAAATTCCAACCGAACACGCGACCTCCCTATTGGAACGCCAACTCATCATAAAAGACAATTTTTGTACCTTTTTTTTTTTTTTATTTTTTACTATTTAAACCAACCGAGCTTATTGTATTTTAGTGTAGGCCAAGGGGAATATTCTCACCCAAGCCTTTTTGAAATGATAAAATTTTTTCGTTTAATTTTTAAAAATATAAATATTCATCTGCTTACTAAAATAAATAATTAATAGTTAATATTTAAAAAATTAATTATCAAAAAAGTATTTTTATTTTTTGATAAAAAGAACTTTAAAAAATAAAATAAAATTCATAAAAATTATAAAAATTTAAAATAATATTAAAATAAATTATAAAATTATTTTAAAAAAAAGCAACCACCGCCTAGTTGTTACCTATAAAAGAACCAAAAGCTTGAAAACGATCTGCTAGTTCACGGGACAATCAAATCTGACTCTTTAGTAAAGATGACCAAATCAGTCTCCTCCACTATTAAACGTGGTTGAAAACGACAAAAAATGATAGACCTTAGTTGCAACTATTGTTTTTGACTATAGTTGATAGCACACACAGCCAAACTCGACTAAAAATGGAGAAGGTTAATTTGGCCTCCCCATGAATCAAACGATCATTTTAGGCCTCTTGATTTGGTTATTTTAATTTTTTAAAATTTTTATATTTTTATTTAAATATTAAATTATATTTTTATTATTTTTATTTTTTGTAATAACTATAGTTTAATTATTTTATTAAAAAATAATGAAAAATAATCAAAGGAGGGGTGTTTAGGTTTTTCAAGATTAGAGGATGAGAATTTACCCTTTCAAGCAACGTTGGGCGGGACCAAGTATTTTGGCCTTTCAGTATAAGGCCAAAGGACAATTTCCCACCCATGAGGCGGGGACAAAGTCCCACCCGCTTAAGTTTAAAAGCCCAAAGTTCCACCCATAACCCAATTTCCATCCAATTTCATTAACTTATTGTATGAAATGACAAAACTACCCCTATTAACAAAAATTTATAATAAAAATATAAAATATATTAAAAATTTTAAAAATTTTTATAAAAATATAAAAATATTTAATTTTAAAAAATAAAAACCAGCCACCGCCGCCGTGCCGGCTGGTAGCCTCAAAAAACGCGGGTGTGTTCCGGCCACCTGCTGGTTCAAAGGCGGAATCTGGCCTCCTAATCGATAGAGCGGCAGATCTGGCCGCCTCCTCCCGGAGGAAGGCCAATCTGGCCACCTCCGCCCACCTGGCCAGAAACGGCCGTGGGGCCAAAGCCGGCCGCCTCCGGCCGTTTCCGCTGCTTTTCTGGCGGAGGCTGCCAGATCTGGCGCCTCCGCTAAAGAAGAGCGGCCAGATCTGGTCGCGCCGTCAATTCGGAAGCCAGATCTGGCCTCTTGGAACAGGTGGCCGGAACGGCCACCGGTACCTTCCTGTAGCCTACCGCCGCCGGCTGTATTTAATATTTAATATTTTATATTTAAATATTTTAAATTTTTTTATAATTTTAATATTTTTTAATATATTTAAATATTATTTTATAATATTTTAAATTTAAAATTTAAAATGACAAAATTGCCCTTTGATTTACTGTTGACTGTTAAACTTAACAGTCAACGGGTGGGAATCCAGGCTTTTCAAACTTGGCGGGTGGGACTTTGTCCCCGCCTCAAACTATGGGTGGGATAATGTCCTTTGGCCTTCAGTATAAATACATTCATTAAGGCCACGTGTTTAATGTTGCCTATTAACTTTATGATAATGAAGTTTTAGATTGAAAGGGCAAAAAAGTTATTTCATCGAAGTTACGGGAGGAAATTGTCATCCGTCCTTTACCGCTAAAGACCGACTGCCATATCAATCCCCATATCAATTTCACTAGGTCCAAAGTAGCCTCAACGGTGCGTTTTAACTTTCAACTACGGATTCTCACATTTTCCCAAATTCATTCAACCATAATCCATCCAACTCACGCCACCTCGATTTCAAGTTTTAAAACTTCCAAAACTTACGCCAATCAAATCATCATCATCAAGATGATCCTGATGACGTGTCAACATCACACCCTCTCATCTCTTCAACTCACTGTAGCCAACTTCTTTTATTCTAATTCTAGCCTCCCTATAAGAACCTGTACAAATATCGTCCCCCTCTCATATTTTATCGAAGTCCCCCCTCTCTAACATCGACTCTCTCTCCCAGACGAGAAGACTTTGTCCAGAAGCAAGAAAGAGCACCAAGATCCGGGTTCTTCAACCTAAATTTACACTCCGACAATGAGTTACTACAATCAGCAACAGCCCCCCGTCGGTGTCCCTCCTCCTCAAGGTTTCACTCTCAACTTGTTCTTTTTTTTCCGATCCGTTTGCTATCTCATCTGTTATGTTAAGTCGTTCGCGATTTTGGGAATCTGGGTTTTGTTTTTATTAGATCCGGTAAAATTACCAAAGTAGTATTAGGAATCTACTCGATTTTATCATTGATCTGCTGTTGGTTTTTTTTTTTTTTTAATTGGAACCACGTGATAGGTTATCCGCCGGAAGGCTATCCTAAGGACGCCTATCCGCCTCAGGGATATCCTCCGCAAGGATATCCTCCACCAGGATATCCTCAGCAGGGAGGATATCCTCAGCAGGGGTATCCTCCTCAGTACGCTCCTCAATACGCTCAGCCTCCGCCTCAAAAACAGAGTCAAAGCACCGGTATCTTGGAAGGATGGTATGCCTTTTTTCGTTCCCTTGTACAAATTTATTGACTCGGGGTTAGATCTGAGTTAACTCGCGCAGTAGGTGGCTGAGTGAATAGAATAGATCGAATACCATCTCCGTGTTCGACGGAAAAAAGAACAAGTCTCCGTTCACGAGATATGTCAACAGTTAAAGGTTGTTTTGGTAATTAAAGTTTGTGGCCAGCTGTCAATATCTAGACATTGGAAATGGGCCTTTGACTTTGACTATATTAAAATCCAGATATTTTAGGATGAAGGGCCGTCCGGTCTGGTGTTCCTAACAAGTTTAAAAAAAAATTAATTTTTCTATTAAATACAAAATACAGATTAGATAAAAAACAGTTAAACAATATT
Organism: Anacardium occidentale; assembly: GCA_026122585.1. NCBI lineage: Eukaryota > Viridiplantae > Streptophyta > Magnoliopsida > Sapindales > Anacardiaceae > Anacardium > Anacardium occidentale. The sequence continues at coordinate 4,768 of JAJEJH010001004.1, forward strand.
GTGTTGATTGGGGTTTCATCAAGGTCATATCATGAACCCTGGTTTTGGGGCAAGCTTGGTTGGGTTTGCCTTGGGTCCTGGTCGGGCCGGCTCTAGCGGTGGGCCTGGGTTTTAAAACATGGCCTTTGAAATAATATTTCTGTGACATGTGTGCAGCTTGGCTGCGTTGTGCTGTTGTTGCCTGTTGGATGCGTGCTTCTGATAAGAAATGGCGATTGGATTGAAGGTTGATTTTGGGAGGAACTGCAATTGATGAATGGTTTACATCTTCATATGTGTAATTGTCCTGCTCTGGTTTTTACTTTATGATAATAATATTGGAAGTGAGAAACTGTTTAAATGCTGGAGATTTATCATTTATGTATATTCTGATTTGTTTTTGTTGTTATTATCAAAGTGAACTGGACAGCTGCTGTTATCTGTTGCTTGAGTGTTAATATAACTTACACAGGTGTTTTTGCTCTTGAACATATTCTGAACTAGAATCGTATCGAAAACACTCAATTTGAACGTAAAACTTGTTTAACCTGTTCTAGAAACTAATCATGTCGTAACACAAGTTTGACTCGTTTTGACACGAGATGATACATTTTATATGTTTTTCACTTACATATGACTTGAGTTGACCTATTTGGATAAGACATAGACTTTCCAACGTGTTGATATGAGCATAGTCTGTTTGTAATCCATGTCAAATATACTTAAGTCTTTTTCAATTGTGGTGTTGGGTTAATGAATCAGTTATGTAATTACCAGCATTTGAAGGATCTGATTAGGATTAGAACTAAACTAAGTTGGCTTAGTTTCGAAAATTGGTTTGGTTTGAATTTAGTTAGGTCAAACATGAGTTATACTAGCCGAAAAGGCTGATTTCTTTGTTTTTAAATTGATCTAAACTCAAGTTAGAAAGAGTTTGGTTTGGTTTGGTTTGGTTTTGTTTAGTTTATGAGCTTGGTAGATATTCAATTTTATTTAAGTTTGACTTTAGGTTTGATTTGAGTCATGTAATGAGTTACGAATTTAAACTATGAACATTATTTGCGTTTTGAACTTTAAACTTAGGGATTAAATCGAATTTGATCTACTTTTGATTTGGGTTTAATGAATTCATGTCAAATCATTTTTTATGTGATTCCAATATTTTGTTGAGTCAAAACATTATTTATCCCAATTGGATTTGAGCCAAATGATATTCGGGTTTGATCCTTTACATTTCTACCTCTAGTTATGGATTTACTGAGGTCTGGATTTGAATTGAATTAAAGTTGAAATCAATTTAAATTTCCTTTGATTTAAAGGAGCTGAGTTTAAGTCTAAGCTTGAGTTCCTTAAATTGAGTTTAAATTTGTCATGCTTGAATATAGTCTAATTTAAATATTATTTTAATATATATTAATTAAACAATATTATTTTGATATGCATATTATTTATATGATTTCAACAGAAGGTGTGATATCTTACTGACCCAAGTTACGAAAATTAGTCAATTTAAAACTCAAGTGTTTGAAGGAGATTTCTAATGATTTTTAAAATTGGGTGGAATTTGAATGAAATTTCATTTAAAGCAAAAAAGATCATATATTTTCCACTGGATTAATACGCAGCTTCCACTTTGATCTAAGTCAATTCATTGAATTGACAAGGCAGGCGCTTCCACCAAATGTCTAATTTGTTTCCTGCCAATTCTTTAGCTTCCAGATTCAAATTTCTTATAAATCAGCAATCGCATCAACACGACGTCAAGACAGATTAGGTTTGTGAATTGAATTTTGAACTGAATTTTGATCTTGAATTTGAATTTTGGTGTCAAATATAATATTAATAAATTTTTAAAATTTAAAAATTTTATATTCACTCTTATGTAATATTATTTTTTTATTTTAATATAAAATTATAATTAATAAATATATAAATTAATTACAAATTTTAAATTAGATTTAAATCGAATTCAAATGAATTATTTCTATCCCAATCTCAACTTTGAACCTCTAAATCTCGAAGTTATAGCTTGAGTTCGAGCGTCTCGTCCCTGCACTACTGAGCTTTGACTATGCCACTCTTTGTCTCCGAGCTTGAATCAAGTCATCTCATGACAAAAAAAATTCCTTATTTTCAAGATATAAATGGAATTCCGCCGGGGCCCGCCTTTTAACCATTGTACCTGAGATTCCATTACGTGTAGGAGTTATCACGTAACTTAGTTTTCAAACCTGCGTCAAAAATCACGAATCAACATACGACACACACATTTCCTATCTGAAAATTGCCATAAACAGCAAACCCAAAATTAAAATTAAAAAAAAAAAATTGTCTCCTCTGGCATGATTCTCTCTTCTTCTTATTCGTAATGGTTTCAATATCTATTGTGTTTGTTTTTTATTTTAATTCATTTTTTGGTGTTTGATTTGTTCTAGAAAAGTTCTGTCTGTGAATGTTTAGGGAGTCTAATTATAAATTTAATTGCATTGTTATTAATTTTGGTTTTTAGGGTTTTCTATTTGTTGTTTATTGGAATCCTCTTTTTCATTGTTGTTTTTTGGTTGTCATGTCAGGTGCTCTGATCTTTATATATTGTATAATGTGATTAAATTTATTTGATTAAGGAGTTTTCTACCCATTGAATTGATGTTGTTATCTAGCTGAAGTGAGAAAATGGGAATGTTAGTCTGGGGGTTTGGCAGAAACTTCAGCGTTTTGGTTTTGTGTTGCCACTAGATGATGGTACTTGCAAGCTTTAATCATGTGATATTTTTTAGGTTAAATGGTACTGCAGTTTCAATTTTGTATAAAAACATATATAACACATGATGAATTGTGAGGGGAAACTAACAAAAGTCAATGCAATTAGCGAAAATGAATGGTACTTAATTTTGTTGACAAAGTTTGTGTGTTTGGTAATTGTTTGTCAGTCCTTTCTTTTTGAGAGTTTTGACTGCATCAGTTGTTGGCATTTGATTGTTTTTATTTTACCATCTGCACATTAGGTTTGCAGTTCAGAATTTCAGTTGATTTTGAGGAGTTTCTTTTAGCTGTTCTTTATGGGTGCTCCAAAGCAGAAATGGACGCAAGAAGAAGAAGCTGCACTAAAAGCTGGGGTTATTAAGCACGGAGCTGGAAAATGGCGCACAATACTTAAAGACCCAGAATTCAGTGGTGTCTTGTATCTGCGTTCTAATGTTGATCTCAAGGTTGGTTGTGTCACAAATTTTATTACCTATGTTGCTGTGAGAAGTGTTTTGGTTTGTGATAATTGGTTTAAATGGTGATTGATTGCTATGTTTTGATGTGGGGAAGGACAAGTGGAGAAATATGAGTGTGATGACCAATGGATGGGGATCACGGGAAAAGTCTAGGTTAGCTATTAAAAGAACACTACATGCCCCTAAACTGGAAGAGAACTCTTTGTCTCTTGCTGCTAATGCTGCTTTAAGAGATGGGGAAGAAATTCTGGGTGTTAAGCCTGACGCTGTTGCCAGTGGTATGCCGCCGATTGCTGCTGCTCCAAAGAGATCTATAGTAAGGTAAGACTTTTTTTTTTTTTTTTTAATTTTCTGATGTAATTAGTTATGATTTTCTCAGTTCTTAACTGATACATAATAAAGCCACCTTAAAAGAGAGAGAGAGAGAGAGAGAGAGAGGAAATGTGAGATATTTTGATGCATGGGTAGTGGTGTCATTGTCATTGCACTTCATATAACTCCCCGTACTTTTTCACTCTTTATATTTTTTTTGTTCTTTATATTTTTGTAGCTTGCTTCAATACTATCCTCACCGTTGTTGTCAAAATTAGTGGAACTCAAGATCTATATTTTCGTTATCCTTCATGTTTATTTCTACTACCATAATTCAGCTTGAGTAGTTTGTGACTTTTTCCAATGAGGACACTTAAAATCATTCGAAGTCATTTAAATATAGTGTCATGCATCCATTCTGAATTTTGTTGTAATGTCCAACATTTAAATGCCATTTGAGGTTATATTTTGGTAATTTTAAAACAGATAAAACTAAATTGTGTTACCATTATGTATGACTGAAATATATTTTAATTCTTTGTTCTTGCTGCTTTAGGTTGGACAACCTTATAATGGAGGCTATAACCACCTTGCAGGAGCCTGGGGGTTCTAATAAGACATCCATTGCTGCATACATTGAGGTACTTCTATATATGAGGAAAAAAATGTTGTAAAATATAATTTGTTCTTATATTGTAGGAATTTCTCTTGGTTCTTTGGGAGTTATTTGTTGTTCTGAAACATTTCTGTGTTGTCTGACGATTCTGTTAAACCTCATGGTACTTCAATTATAGTCAGGCTGATGTATTTGCTACCCTTTTTCATTGGCTATTGATTTTAAATGAAGCCAAGGAATATTTAGGTGGAAATAAGCAATTAATAGGACGATTCCTTGATATAACTGGTTTCCTTAATGCTATAATGCTCTACCCTGACCCAACAAAGTTAGTATTGATAGCACATCCATTGATTAGTGATGACATTGCCAGTGCTGATGTTTTCCATAGTTATTGACTGCACATTCTTCACTAGTATGGTTAGATGTCTGGGCATGGTCTAGATCATGACATTTGAAATAGACATGTCAGTTATTATTTGTTACATGTATCTTATTAAGCTTTCATTTCTTTTAAATATGTTATGGCCTATAGTTCTTAGCATTGATCAAAGGTTGTCTTATATGCGTATTTTCACCTTTTATTTGTTCTGCAGGAGCAATACTGGACACCTTCAGACTTTAAGAGGCTATTGTCAGCTAAATTGAAGTATTTAGCAGCTACTGGGAGACTCATTAAGGTAGTAATGTGCTGCAAACTTGTGGTGTAATGTTAACTGACTTGGATGCCTAACTAAATGAATGAAACACTTCTTTATGCCCTGAAATGTTCATAATGCCCTGAAACAGTTCATACTGCCACGTTACAGTAAACAGTTTGGGCCTTATAACTTAATATTCATACATAGTCCCAATTGGTGGAGTTTCTTATGGACTTTTTGGAGCATCATAATAGATTTTTGGAGTGAGTTGGATCACAACTCATCTTCATTGACTGTGGATTACATCTGAAGTGATTAAGAAGTAGAGTCTATAGCTGTTTGAAGTTGTTTAAACATGGTTTATGAATCAAAGATCTGAGCAAGAGCCCATGGGTTTAGGGTGTAGGCTCTTCTTGCTTGTCACTTGAAGGGGGTTTATGAGAGATAGTAAAGTCCTAATTCTCAATTGGCAAGATGAAGGGATTTAAATCAAATTCATTATCTCTCACTCTTGCTCACACATTTGCTTATTTTCCTACTTCCCCTTACTCTTTTCCTCTCTTATCTACTAACCTTTTAAGCACATGTTCTTTGATTAAATGACTAATCTGAGTTAAGCTCAACTTTGAGGGATTTTTAGTTAGTAGTCAACTCTCTTGGGCTTGGAAAAGTTATGTTTGGAACTTGAAAGCACTGCTATAAAAGCTTGTCTTATGTGTTACCTGTTTTCAATAGTTATTATCTTTCAAAAGAAGAAAATTAAGAAATTTTGTAGTTTTTGAATTAGAAATTTTTGACTTACATATTTTGATTGTAATAGTCACTAGAAATCTAAGTAAATAAAATACTAATCAGCACAAGTGCTAAAGTTAGAAGCACACTGCTAGGAAGGAATAAGTTATTTATTTGCAGTTAAAAGTTTAATTGCGTTAATCAATTTCTGGTCTGGATAGTATATACATGTAATTCATTTGTTTGTTAATATATATATATATATGTAAAAAAGTTATTTCTGCTATGGTTTTCTTGTTTGGTACTGCAAGTACAAGTAATTTTATCTATTATTATGATGAGGAAATTGTGTCTCAGATCATGCAAAAGTTGAATAATAGGAAACTAAATGTTGTTTCCAAAATATTTGTATTTTGGCTAAGTGGTAGTATTATCATTTTTTAGGTTTGGATTTGAATGCCAATTTTTTTTTTTAACTTTTCATGCAGATAAAACGCCAGTATAGGATTGCACCCTTTCCAACATTTTCTGACCGAAGCAGAAATTCTCTCATGTTAATCATAGAGGGAAGGCAGAGGGCTTCTCCTCAAATTGATAATCATGATGTTAATATTCCTATGAAATCTCAGGTTGATATAGAGTTAGCTAGGATGAGGAGTATGACTCCCCAAGATGCTGCTGTTGCTGCTGCTCGAGCAGTTGCAGAGGCTGAAGCTGCCATAGCAGAAGCTGAAGAAGCAGCAAGGGAGGCAGAGGCTGCAGAAACTGATGCAAATGTGGCACAAGCTTTTGCAGAAGCTTCAATGAAGTCAGTAAAAGGAAGAAACAACCCGAAGATGGTAAAATGATATTATATATCTTTGTCATGTTGATATATATGTAGTGTTGTCAAACCTCTGATAATTAAAATAATATACAGCAGCTCAAACAGAGCTCAAGTTTAAGCTTGCTTGAGCTTGATAATTGAGAAGTCATTTTAAGCGGGATTATTGAATCTGCTTGGAGCTGTGCGTGAGCCTGAATTTGGGAGTTCAGCCTGGGCTGGGCTAAGACTTTATCTTGACATATTTTATTATTGTCATAGCTGAAATTAGTCCAACCTTCTGTATGCTGAAATCATTTTAGTAGTTGCGAATTGATGTTCTGCTGAGATTTTTTCTGAGCTTGTGAGTTAATGCATCATTTGTAAATTGTGCAGATGATACGAGCATGATGGAAACTAACGAAGCAACTACAAAGCTTTGTAGGCTCGACAAATCACTGCCATCCAGAATGGACAATGACAAGTAATTAACAAAAATATTTTCTGGTTGAGTCCCTGTTACATGGATGTCCTTTGGAGACATTTGTCTGTACGTGTAAATATTATTAGGTCTTTCAGACAGGTATGTACAGGATGACCTTTACATAATGCCATATCCTGTTAAATTGGTAGATAACAGAATAGTTTTTTCTTGTTGACCATTTGAAAGATGGGTCATGTCTTGCTTTATTTTTCCCCCTTCTTGTTGCCTTAGGTAGTATCTTCTTGTTTCTAGCTGGTATATATTGATTTTTGGAAATTTGAAAATGCCGCAAAATATAGAGAATTAAAGGGTAAAAAGAAATAAAATACAGTTGGATCCATAGTTCTGACTGAGATGCCTGTTATGTAATCCCTCTTTCTCCATGCCTTTTGGAAATCTGTAATGGGGCTTCTCATACAATTATCTTTTTTTATTTTCTTTCCTGTCTTTGGCACCTTGCGTCAGGAATGTGTTTTGCTGGAATATTTTTTTGTGGAATCGATTGGAGAAAAAATGTATGCAAAACTATGTTGTTTTATTTGTTGCCTTGGATTCCTTCGCTTGCGATTCAATGATCCATGTTGAACACCATAAAATGTTTTTGTTCAATACTGTATAGGCAAGTTATCGTATGTGGTTCCCAATTTGAAACAAAGCTCAAGCTTGTCAAGTTCGAAAGCTCTTGGTTCGAATTCGAGACATGAATAATTGACTTGAGTTCAGTTTACAAAATTAATATAAACCTTGTAACACTTGTATATACAAATTATTCTCTTATTTGAAATTAGAAAATAAGACTTCGAGAATGTAAATATAAGATTTTCCTTGAATCATATCATGAGTTCGTTGAGTTGATCAAATATTTTTCTGAGGGCTAAACTTGGGTAGTGTTAAACTTGAGCCGTACAGTTTTCCAAATGACATGCCAATGGCAAATCTTTAAATCCACTCTCTTTTGAAAATGACCATGAGCATCAGTTTCAAGCCTGGAAGGAAACAAATAAGAGAACACTAATTCTATTTATTTTTTGGATTATACAAAGTTAGAGATGATGTCGAATTGAGTTGAATTTAAATTGTGATAGCTCCAACTCAAGTTTTAGTTAAGCTATTTATCAGAAAATCATTGAGATTTATCTTTTTTTGACTTTTTTTTTTGAGATTTATCTTTTTTTGACTTTTTTTTTTAATCTTTCTTATCTCAATTGTTCAACTTTTTTCTACGAATTATTTTGTATTTGATAATTTATTTATTTTTTCGAGTCTCTAGCCTGAGCTAGATTTCATAAAATTGATTCGAGTTAGAGCTGGCCTCTCCGGATTGAATTTACAATTGAATTTACACCCTCTTTTGACAGTCTTCGCATGATAATTATTATAATGAAAAGATGATTAGTCAGAATAAAATTTTTAAGTTCAGAGAACAAGAGGGCATTTGGTCTAGTGGTATGATTCTCGCTTTGGGTGCGAGAGGTCCCGAGTTCGATTCTCGGAATGCCCCTTTTATCCACTATACATTGTTATACACTTTTGAAATTTAAGGGCAAAACTATGGGCATGAAGCTCGAAGGTCAGAAATTAGGATCATCTCTGCGAAAAAAGGGAGCAAGACTCTGAGCACTCATGCTGCCCAAACAGATTAGTCAAATGCATCATTACCAATAATCGAAACCAGTTAATAAAATTTGTATCATATTTAGGGTTTGAATATAAACCAAACCGGATCCGAATATCAAGTTTGACTCCAATCAAACTTAGTTTAAGTTGAGTTTGTTGAATTAAAATTGAGTGTGATTTGAATTCGATTAAAATAAAAAATGATTCAGCAATTTATAATTTGAATTCAATTTGATTTCATAACTCAAATTCCTAATTTAAATTCGTAGTTTATTAACAAAATAATATCATTTTATTAATGAATTACAGATCCAGATTATAAATATAAATCATAAATTCAAATTAAATTTAAATTACAAATCTAGACTACCAATTTAAACCATAGGTTCAAACTGTGTTGAACTTCTTTTAATTCAAATTCTGTTTGAATTTAAAATAAATCAAGTCCCTTCATTCAAATTTGATTTGAATTTAAACTAAATAAATTCAAATTGATCCAGCTTTCAAAACCACGACGGCTTTCAAGAAAAAGCCGACTCAGACCAGATCCAGCCTTAATCACATTAGTTCATTAATGGAGAGGTTACTAACTTTTCCTCCATTGTTACTACTCTAAATTCAAACCGAATTCAAAACAATTTATAATAACAAAAATAGTGGCATATGCTTCAGAGCTAAATGTATCAAAACCATTATTCATTGAAAACGCCGCTCAGATAGAAAGTTTACAACGTAATTCACACCAAGATCTATACAAAGACTCCAATCGCTGTATAACCCCACAAGGCAACAATAATACAAGATGTTCCCCAATTTCTAATGCCAACCCAAATAATTTATAATATAAGACTGAAGCCGACCCCAATAAAGATAATGCTCACACATTAACAAAACTTTGATTAGATACACAGGATAAGTCACTTCCACCAGTCTGATATCAGTCTGTTAAATGGAGCAAATACAGGCTCAAAACTACATCAGCTCACACTCAATTCTTCGATTTTGAATGCTTTACCAGCCAATCAATAACTGAATCAATGTTTGAAGAGTTCTTGCATGAAATCATGTAGCAGCAAACTTCTCTATCAGTGATAGATTTCAGTCCCCTGCATTCATAAATTTGAACAATCATATATTGATCCATTATTTTGTAATCTCAACCTCTCAATGTCACTTGCTTATTTTATTGCATATTTCACTTTTCCCCTGGTTTTTAAACTATGAAGGCAAATTTATGGTAGAGTGATGTTGATGAAACCAGCAGATGAAAGAATTCACAAGCCACAGAGAAAAGTTTCTGATTTCTAGAATATCCACTTACATTTGTTCAGTCAGATTCTCTTTAGACAAGGCTTCTGGTTTATCAATCTTGTTTCCCAGGACCAGTAATGGGATGCCATTCAATGAGGGCTTACTTAACAAGTCATGGAGCTCACTTCTTGAGACGTGCACGTTCTCGTAATCAGCAGCATCAACAACATAACTGCAAATTTCGACATTGACATTAACATCTAAAGAATCAAGTAGTATACCAAATCCAAATTATCAGGTCCAATAAACAATCCTTAGATCATGAAAGCTTGAAGAAGCACAGTACTAGTTTACAAAGCCTCATTAGAAAAAAGTTATTGAAACATAAAGTAGACAAGTAAGCAAAGCAGTGAACAACTTCATATATATACCACAAAGGAAGGAGAAATAATTGGAATGTCAACTGAAAACAATGAGAAAATATGAGGGGTATGCAATCTACCACTCAGGGCATATTGGAAATGATGAGGCTGAAATAGGTTGTAACTAAAACTCTTCCTGATTCCCTTTTCACTTCTTTCAACCCTTCTTTCAATCCCCAAGCAAAAGGAAAAAGTATAATGACAGTAGAGTATAATTAACAATATCAAAGCAATGCAGCTAAGCTTTGACCTAAAAGAGTAGAACATTAAAAATGAAATGAAATGAGAACAGTAATTTTCCAAAACAGATAAAGATAACACAAACCAGGATGCTTGAGTAAAAGAAGACCAAGAAGGTTATCAATAAAGGTTTATGTAGAAAGTTTTATCCAAAAGTAAAACTAAATATAGTGGCTCTGCATAGCAGTAGTTTCAAGAGGAAAAAAACTAGGAAGAAAATAGTTTATATTAAGAATGAAAGAAAATAAGACAAATCAAATTGCTTAAGTATTAAGTATTAACTGAAATTTTGATGGCATATGAAAGTCCAATTGCTTTCACTGAAACAAGAATATCTCCCTGAAGCATTATTCAGTGTAACAGACTCAATGCGCAAACTGATCGAGAGAAACTCGAAAGATCATGATAGAAGATAATTGATGATGATACTATGTACGAAGAATACACTCTGTAGAAAGAAATGTCGTGCATACATACAAGAAAAAAAAAATCAAATGAAAACAAGAAGCACAAACTGAAGGGAATAAGAAATAACCCATACAAATCAACTATTCAAATAATTTATTAAATAAATAACCTAATGTCAACTGTCACTGTTTTCAATCCAAGAGTTAAAAACAAAAAAGGCATTGAATGTATCATGGTTAAGTAGGTTCAAGCTGGAGTGCTATTGGTTACCAGCAATAATGTTAACAATAGAATTGATGGTTCTCAATTTTTGCCAGTTTCAAAATGTTATGGGAGAGAAACTCTTAACAGTTTACAAGCTGAATTAGTACAGAAACAATCCCCAAAAGAGAAGTAAATTCATATGGTTTTGACAACAATGAATATTATAATCTTCCTTATACAAACAATATGGATCAGAAAATTGATCAACAAAGTCAAATGAATACTTATGCAACAAAATAACCAAACAAAACATAAATTATACATATAAACACAAAAAGTCATTTTATAATCTTTTGAAGAAACTTAAAATGATGGAAAGGTCGCTAGTATATATATGGACAGAAATTATAATTTTAAGGTCATACACAATGGCTGACACTGCACGGCAGTATCGCTCCCACATACTGCGAAACCTTGGTTGACCTCCAAGATCCCACAACTTTATTGTTACATTTCCTTTAGTCACCTTCCTCATATTAAATCCTACCTGAAGAGAAAAGATGTTTAAACCAACATGTTCACAGAAATAAACTAACTACAATAGATACTTGCCAAAATGCACATATTTTATTATGCAGAGCGTCTTTGAATGGTTAAATGAAAGGAAAAAGATAGTTCTTTCATAAGTTAACTCACCGTTGGAATCATGTCTTCACTGTATCCACCAGTCTGGGATTATGATTAAGAAAATAAATTTAACCATCAGCACAAGAATTAAAAGAGACAGGAGAAAGACATTTCACAAAGGAAATTAAATCTGTCAGACAAATATTTACTCACGGCTATAACATTCACAAGGGAAGTTTTTCCAGCATTTTGAAGGCCTATCAAGGATAGCTCCATTTCTTGCTTAAAAAAGAGACTACAATCAGAAAAGAAAACTGTAAGCAATACCATGTTATTCAAAGGGCTGCTCCAGGAGGAATATCTATATATACAAAAATATAAAAAAAGTGTGTTTGATCTCATATCCGGAAAATAGATATGGAGATACAAATGTAATTCAGCACAAACTTGTCTTTAATTCAAAAACACCTTCAAACATGTTCTATAAAGACTGCATACTAGAGCCTCTGTTTTAGGATAAGCAGCTACCAGCAACAGACTTATGTAAGCTGAATTTTTAATTTGAAACATTCCCTTGACATTCTAAGGATAGAGAAAGCCCACAAACTAGAGCCTCTTTTCTTGAATAAGTTAGTTCTTAGTGTGAAGAAACTCCTGTTCTACAATTACATGAAGCTCATGCTGTAGAGCTCCATTCTAGGCATGGATGGAGTTCACATGTTATAGCTTATTTGTAAAGGATACAAGAAGCTCTCTATTGTATTAATAAGGGATTGCTATAAGTAAGTTTACACATTAGAATTCCCTATCCATATTTTGATCACACAAATATATACAAATGTGCTAATTTCTATATCTTAATTGTACCATGACCAATACCATATTCTAATCAACCACCATAATTAAAAAATAAAAATAAATAAACATTCCAATACCTACACCATCAGCACAACCTCGGTTTTCATTGCTTCCACCACCACTAAATATCATTATCACTTCTTCATGACAAAAACACAACTGCAATAATTGCAATACCATAAAACAACTTCTCACCCACAGTGCTGCCTCCACCACAAGGCTCAAAAAAACAAATACGGCATCCATCAACCAATCACTAAAATCCCATCGAAAAATAGCTGTTAAAACTTAAAAGTAGCTAAAGGTCTCGTAAATCACCTATCCCTCATAAGAAGCTCGATCATAATCACCCATAATCCTTCCCTGAACATTCAAACAACTGCACAGGAGCCTAATAAGGCAGAATCATAACAGATCTTCCATATAATTCGATTGTAACAAAAAATTTCTTCTTTTTTCTTTCTTCTTTTAGCAATCTTCAGACTCATAATTTACGAACCCTATAATCACAATCAAATTCAAACGACACAAAAATCTAAAATGAACCACGATTCGGCTAATCTATATTCCAAAAACAAAATTATAATTCCTTCATTTTCTGAGCAAAAACCAATAAGAGAGCTTACCTTCGAAGCCAATTGAGGAACGCTTCCCACAATCCCATTTTTTTAAAATTCAGATTATAAAGAAAATTAAATTAGGTTTCGGAATTGGAGCTGAAAAAGAAAAGAAAAATTCCCAACTTTATCTTTACTCAGTTTCGTTTCATTTTTTGCCTTCATTCCCTCGCTATTTAAATCGAGAAATGAAATGATTCCATTTAACACCAAGTACAGACAAAATAAAGAATGTTCCTCCACGCGCTGAGAGATCAGCCAATCATATTAGGACACGCGGGAAGTTTCAGGTGGGTTAGTGCCACGTCGGTTGTCATCTCCAGGTTGTCACATAATAAAATTGCTCGCGTGGTTTCAAGCGATTGGTTGGAAGTCGGCGTTTATTTATTTATTTGCTTTTTTTAATATTACAAAAATATTGATAAATGGAATACGTTATACAGCATTTTAATCCTTATTTAAATTATTAATTTAATATTATATTATTGTACCATAATATGATTAAGACTCTTTTTGTTTTTATTTTGTATTATATATTATTTAATATTTATAATTGGATGAATATCATAAATTTGGTCAATCATAAGGTTAGTTTAATTTAGATCGAGTTTACATTTTTTAAACTTAAAAATCTGAAGTAAGCTTAAAAATAATTACCTTTATAAGAACAAGCTATGGATGCTGAAGTTGAAGCATGGAGGACACAGACGGGACTGGCGAGGACAAAGGTGAACATCCCAGTTGGGACCCTCTCTGATTTATCACGACCCGAGAACGAAGCATCCTCGAACTCTCTTCTCTCTTCTATCTTCCGAATAACTCCAACCCTCCCGCCTTCTAATCTCAATTTCAGTTTCGCCATTTTCTTCTTAATCACTCTCACATGGAAACCTCCACCATTTTTGTCTCATAGTTACTTCCCTACGCTCAGTATCCGTTTCTCTCTCATTCTTCCTGTTATACTTGTGCTATATATCTATCTGTCTATCCATCTATCTCTTTGTATGCTTCTTATATTTGAGTAATGGGAATCTTGGTGGAGATTTTTAATGGGGTGTGTGTTTGTGTCTCTACTCTCTGGGATTTGCAGGAAATGCGTTTCTCAAACATTTTTGACGACGTAAGCTTCATTGCAGTCACCATAATCGTGGCGGCCGTCTCATGCGTTCTATCTTTCAGACGCTACTGATGATGATGATGATGATAAGGCATGCATTGCAGCGGGCTGGGGATTGGATTCGTACTTTCCATTTTCTGTATTAATTGTTTCTGTTTTTGAAAGAGACTACCGTAGCTAGCCTCTTGTATTTATGATGTTTGTCAATATCGATCTTAGTTGGTCTCAAAGAGATTGTTTCTTGCTTGTCAATTCCATCCACATGCTTTCTGATTTTCTCCATACTTCGCCCATCAATGGTTTGCACAGATCATACAATAAAATATGACTCTGAACTGATCTCCTGTTTGGTACGCTCTATTATTCTGTAAAATATCAAACACAATTCAGAAATATGTGGTTTAGATATGGCATCTATTTTCAAATTTTATTGTCTCCACGTGTAGCGGGGAGCAGCTTTATTCACTCCACTGAATGATGATATTTACTACTGTGTATTCTCAGTCATGACGGGGACTAATGTCCATTTATGATATGATAGTTGAAGGTAGACCCTTGCGTAGGCATGTCCAGCCATAATCGGTGTGGCCAGTCATCCCCCTGGGCTGTGCACACCTTCGTAGATCTTTAGCAGGTTGATTGACATGTTTTGTAGGTTGGCCCGTCATCTTGCGAGCCATGCTTTTCAAAGGAGGTCCGCTTATGAAGCAATTCGACCACTTGGGACATGTCTGCTTAAAGGATACTTTTTTTCTTTTTTGCAAAGTCTGTAGTAGGATTATGTACGCCAGCAATGATTTTATATCTGGATCAAACATTAAGTGGTCGGCTCAATTCAATCAAGGTAAAACGAATAAACTGATTAAATAAATATTAAACATTATGTCTCTTAAAAAAGATGTTAGTGAATTTTTAATTGAATCATGAATCGATGTATTTGAGCTGATTCAATCGATATTTAACCTAATTCAAAGCCCGAACCAAGTTCTATAAACCATCTGAACGTGATTAACTATTGATTTTCGGATTAATGGGTCAAAGCAGTTGGGTTTTAAAATATTGCATGCAAACAAAAAAAAAAAAAAAAAAAAAGCAAACCCAAGAAGGCCTTTCAATCATGTCAACTTTGAAAAGATTGATGAAATTTGTAATGTACATGTTTGACGGTGTAACATTACATTTTCTCAGGAAAAATCGACTCCAAGCTGAAACTTCAGCTATTGCACGGAGTATAATCGTTTAGAAACCTTAAGTTTATATTTGGATAAGCAAAGTTGTAGAAGTTAAATGAAATATGTTTTCATATTGTTACGAGGTTGAGACTAACTTTGAGTTAACTTTATAGAAATGATGTGAAGAGGGGACTAATTATTATATATCGTTTAATTATATATGCAACATGTAACGATTTTATTTATTTTATAGGTCAACATAAAGTAAGAATAAAAATTTCTTCATTCAAATATAACAAAATGAGCAGTTTCATGTATTCTATCCATTGATTTTTGCAATACCAAACCCTTCAAAGCTTTTTGTTTTTTTTTAACATTACGAAAGAAATGATGATTTTTGTGTATTATAATATTGAATAAATTTATAGCTTGCAATGTTAACAGATAAATTGAAATTGAATTAAAGACATTAAATTAAATGAAATAAAATGGATGCTACATCCTTATTACTTAGACATTTGTTTAGTCGCAATTAAAGCCGTGTATTTACTATTACATAATTATTTAATGATTCATTTAAATTTAAATAAAGAAAATTAATTAAAATAATATATTTTTATTAAAAATAAACATATTAATCAATATATTATGAATTATATAAAGACAATTAAAAAATACATATTTTGTTGAAACTTTTTAATAAAATCTATGATGAACAGAGATTACGTGTAATTAACAATAACTCTAATACCATATAAAATAAACATATAATGTTACTCTCTCTTATATAAAACTGTATAAACAACTGATTTTTTTTTTTATATATTTCAATTAATCTTTTCAAAAAAATCAACGAAATGGGTTAAAAAAAAATAGATAAACATACTAACAAATATTGTAAAAATAAATATTTTATTCAATCATTTCTCACAAAAGCACAATATTTATATATTAATTCGTGACAAAAAAAGTCTTAAACCAAACCAATTATTCTAGATACTTAAGAGGACACACCTATTTCTTTATCAACTTAATTAGCATACATAGCATACATATGATTGCCAAATTGATCACCAATTATTCTAGATACTTAAGAGGACAGACCTTAATTCTTTATCAACTTAGCATACATATTGTTGCCAAATTGATCAACGAAAAGCAAGTTAATTTCAAGGAGAATCTTGAAGAAGCAACGTTGAAGAACTTGTAGAGGGTGAGACATCCAAGGTGTGAACCAAGGAAGCATTTTTTATATTTGGGTGGTACACTTTCACCAGGTAATCTCCATGGAAAAGGGAGGTCTCAAAGAAGCCATTATCATCTGTTGTAGCTTGGAGTTTTCTTCTGCCCCATTCATTCAGCAGTTTGTCTACAACGTTCCCAGTTGCCAAGTTGTTAAAATTATTATCAGTCAAACACATACGGTAACATCCTTGAGGTGACCATGCGCCCCAGATGACTATTCCAGCAACATTAGGGTGACTGTACACTTCCCTTAACACCTGCTCCAGGTACCCTGCCTGCTCCCATACGTCATCCAGGAAAAATGAAAACAAGTCAGAACAGCGTCAATGAAATTGTCAAGTGTTAAGTTCATTAAATTTTTACCTGATTGGGGTCATTTTCAACATCCACTTCCGTGAGCCAAATTGGAACGCCCGCTGCTGCAAGCTTATCAATAGAAGCTCTTATGTATGGAATGTTTGGTACACGAAAATGAGCCTCTAGTCCAACACCCAGACGTGCACCTCCAGGGAGAGAATTTTGGATCTGTCCTAGCTTTCTAAGGTAATTATCAGGAGATGCTGCATTATCTTCCTTCTCCTCTATTGTATTATAATCATTCATAAACATTATAGTTGATGGATCATTTTCTGTAGCATACTTGAAAGCCTCTACAGAAGCATCTGCCCCCATCTTGTTTTCAAAGTAAGAAAAATGCAAGTTTTCGTTAATAACATCCCAAGCAATAAGTTGGTCTTTATATCTTGTAACTATGGATTTCGCCCTATTTTGAGCAGCAAAACGGAATGCCGATGGTGAGAGTGAATTGAGCCAAGAAGGTTGATAGTTTGGATCATCCCAAAAGATGTTGTGACCTCGAACTGCAATGCCATGTTGTTTCATGAATTGAAGCATGGCATCAGCTACTGAATAGTCCTCCTTTCCTTGGGTAGGTTCAGTGCTATACCACTTCATTTCGTTTTCGAAGGTCGTTACACCGAATCTTGAGGTGAACCAATCTTGATACTCTTTGTTGTCGAGGATGTTTTTGTTTGTTGCACAACCAATTGGCATTTTTGATGAGACCTTTTGCTCAATGGAAAGTTTTGCATTTGCCAAGGGCTTTCCTTGTGAATCAACTGCTTGAATCAATACTCTTCTCTTATGTTTCTGCCAAATGTAACATCATACGAGATGTAACGAGAGCTGAATTTTTGATTAACCTTGAAGAACTCTAGAAACATTACCTTCTCAATGCTTTGATCTTGATGGGATTTCCATTCTTCTTGGGTGAATGGCTGTAATGAGATGCTGTCCACCCATATTTCAACTGATGTGTGATTGCTCTGACGAAGTTATTAATAAAGGTCAAGATTAATAATTCGAACAAACTAAAAATATATTAATTGGAAAAACCAACTTTACATGATATATATTTTCTTAAGAAATAATCACCTTAAAATAGAGCTCAGCAGGGCCTGACTCTTTCGCTGTGAAGCCGCCTTTAAGCATGGACCAACATTTGGACCCGGCAACAACGGCACCAGAAAATTTGTAGCCCGTAATTGTTTTGATATATACGGATATTGGTACTTCTCCTTCACTCACTTGGAACCAAGCTGGATTGTCAATTTACCATTAAGTTAAGAATACTTTGGAAGGGGTTTTACTTGACTAAATAATAATTAACTATTAGTTCAATTAGAAGAAGGAGAGCCTGGCTAACACCTGAGAGGGTGTAGTGCATGTTCTTGTGCAGGTAAAGCTTTTGTGAGATGCTATCATGTGATTCATTTCTGCTATGACACACCATGAATTTGTTGCTTCCTGCTTGTCTATGGTCCACTTTAGCGTTTCCAAATATGGACCATCCTTCTAGTCCAAGATCGAAAGCCGGGTTTATGATGATCCCTCCATCATACTGAGGTTTGTGGGGATTTTCCAGACACTGAAGTTGGTTGAAAAAAAAAGGGAAAAGTATGTGATAATAAAATTGTAATAATAACAACATATAAGAGTTAAGAGCTTAAAACATGATTTTTTATACTAAAAGGCTGGGAATTTTTTTTAAATCATATACAAGAAAGGTTACCTCGATGGAGGCAGTATAATCATATAAAACACCAGCTTCAAAACCTGCAATAAAAAGAAATGTAAAATGTATCAGTAATATAGTAACAAATGCATGTCAAAACAGTAAGATAGTAAAATGTTCCAAAATCAATAATATATCTTAAAAAATGAAGTCCTCGTTGATGAGATAAACCTGAGAAAAACAGTGCACATAATGGCAACAACAAGAGAATATTGCTGTTTTGCACTCCAAAATTCATCGTCTCCAAAGCCTCAAAATAGCTACCGAGCAACAAGAAGTCGACTTATGAGACGGATATGCAAGAGATTTGATTTAAATACTGCAAGAGTAGACATGAAAAAATGAGGGAGATTATAAATGGACATCGACGTGTGGGTTTCTTTTGAATTTTTTATGACAAGTTTCTACGACAAAGTCCAAATTATTTTCAAATACTATGAGAAAACTTCCATGTGGAGCCAATTAATATTACGTACGTTATGACACACTTTCTAAGGTTATACATTTAAGTTTTGGACTAAAAAAATAACTCAATAAATGAGCATAATCAATGCGGCAAAAAGTCCACAAATTCTATAAAGCACACCTTGCAGACTGTTCAACAACAGATCGATAATGTAATCTAAAGTTTTTTTTGTCTACAATTTCAAAATTATAAATAATGTTTGGAAGAATAGTTGTCAGTAGGAAAAAAAATCCACAGAGAAAAATCACACACTGGGTGAGAAGAGATTTAGCAACTTCATTCATCCATTATAAATAATTGTATTATTTTTCTTTTTTATTATAATTCAAAAATCTTTAATGTCTTCCTAAAAGCAAAAATTTTTAAAATATATATCTTTTAAAATTATATAATAAATCTAACAATTCATGTCATGAGCTTGTGTCATATTACTTCAGATTTCAGTTTAGAGAACTTTAATTATAACTCAACTTAAATTAGAATCATATGAAATTATATTTGGTTTTACTAAACATAACTCAAATTGCCCAAAAAAGAACATGTAAAAACCTTTTAAAGCTAATAATCAAATTTCATTCTCATGATTGAAAAAAAAAAAATAGTAATCATAATAATCTAATTGCTTATGCATGACAAGACCGTAAGATAGTAAAATGTTTGGGGTTATCGTAGATGAGATGAACCTGAAGAAAAGTAGTGTAACACTGGCAACAAGATAATACTTTTGTTTCGTACTCCAAAATTCTTTGTCTCCAAAGTCTGAAAGAAATTCACTACACTAATCACAAACACATTAACGCGAAAAAGGAGATTAACGGAAGGATTATTCCAATAAAATTCTTTACCGAAGAAGGAGAAGGAGAAGGAGAAGTCGATTTATAACATTGAAACGGAAAAAAATCAGGATTTAATTACTACGAGAGATGTAAATGGTATAACTGGATTTAGTTCAGATTATTTGGTTATAATTTGTCCTTTGGCATTGACTTACGGGTTTCTTTTTCCTTTTTATTAACAAATTTCTAGTTTTGACAAGGTGACTTTTAGATAGAAGAGGAAAACATGGATTACAAATTAATAATCGTTATAGCCACTTTTAAGGCAATACATATAAGTTTTTAAGTGAAAAAATAACTTAATGAATAAGCATAATCCCTATGACAAAAAGTCTGTATAATTTACAAATTTATGTATCGCATAAATCCTATATCAAATATCACAAGTCAACATAATTAATATATAATAATATATCGTTACAGTAAGATGAGTTTTTAACTGCGTTTTCATCATTTTAGTTGTTCTTTATTTTGAACACCGTTATAGTATTAATTTATAGCAACGTTATGTTTAAATGTCAGTGTTGAATATTCATTTATCGCTGTGTTTGTGTGGCATTTTTTAAAACACCAGTATGTTAAATTATAAAAGCCGCTAAAGGTCTATTTTTTCTACCAAATCAAGTTTCATTTCCTACATTTGCCATGCATAATATATTCTCTTGTTGTCATGCTCATGCTGTCACCGATCAAATTACTCTGGTCATCTGCCATGCATAATATATATATTCTCTTGTTTTCATGTCCCGCTAAAGCCCCACATTTGCTCATGCTGTCATGTGATTAATTTGACAAAGTCCAAGATGAAAGTTTATCAATTAAAGGCATAATTTTGGTGATTATTTGCCTTTTAGTCTCAATTTTCTTCGGCTTAGACTAATAACCTCGACAAAATTCCAAGTTTCTGCTCGTCTGTAGTCGAAATATCAAATCTTTCAGCTGATTTAAGATATGTAGTCCATAATTTCGTGCTTTGATTATAAAAAAAAAAAAAAAATCTGGTTTCAATCAGTCGCAGATTTTGAAATCATTCAAATATATTCACCGAATTGTCAAAGACAATCCGGTAATTAAGCTGTGATTTTTCGATGGAACAGTGCTATCTAAAATCAATGGAGATGGTGATTGTTTTTTAAATTTTTTTCTGTTTTCTATCTGATTTTCTATGATATTGTTTGTTTGTCACGACTTATCAAGATTGAAATTTGAGGTTATCAAGATTGAAATTTGAGGTTACTTTTTCCCTTTTATCCTATGTTTTTGTTCTCTTTTTCAACTTCAATGAAACTTTTGAATTATGTAATTTTGTTCCTAAATGTTTCTATGGAAGTAGACTTTTGTCATTGATTTTTTTCCATTCCCATAGCAAACTATGATTCAACTCCAAACATAAACGAAAAAGACAGCATAAACATAAAGTTATTATTAACATGAATGCGTTATTTATGCGGGTTCAAACTCAAATAAGATAGCAAGTGAACCGCATTTGATCACAAAGTGAGCCAAAATGGCCCACTAAAATGACTGAATCCATACAATCACGAAAAGATAGGCGAAAAATTAGACCTTCTGCCGAGCATGCTTCAATCTTATCAATGTCGAGGAGTTGTTTTTCTGTACCATATAAATTCTTTATTCAAACACACAATATATAGTTCTGCATTAAAGACGACTTGCCATTCAAAATAAAACTTATATTAGTGGTTCAAAAAGACCATAATGTAATAGAAAGTTTAGAAAAAAGGATATTATACTAGTATTCCAAATCTTCAATTCACAGTGAAACCCCAACCATAGCACACACACAACACAGCCTTATACAAACTCCAAAATTTTACTAGTCAGCCCTTTCAGCCTACTGTTATTCTCTTTACGACAGGAAAATCTTTTATAAATCTTTCATAAATCTTTCAATTTGCATGTGGCTCTCTTATTTTCATGAATAAATAATCAAAACCAATTACTGAAAGTATTTTCGTTTATTTACAACAAAAGGTCACTACTTTTTCTAATATACACATATATGATTATAAATAACACAACTTTACATTAAATTTATAACCTTTTGACAAAATCTATGTTAGCCCACTAGAAAGTAGCTAGAGAATAACAAGCAGTACATTCATGAAACAATTTCATTACTTATTGTTGTAGCTTTATATTCATTTCTTAGTGCTTTGTAATGGATAACTATAAGCATAAAAGGTGAATGAGTTTTGATACAGTTAATGCAAAAATTTTAGAGGGGTTGAATGGCTTCATTCATTTTGTTTTTTTGAGAGAAATCAAATATAGACAAGGTTTTATGTCATTCCAAAAAGTGTGTCAATTATTATCACAGAGATTGAACATAACTATATGATCATTTAGTGGTTGATGGTTTCTTGTCAATGTACAATACTTGGTGCTGTCATGGTGAGTCATTAGTTACACAGAGCCTTATCCCAAATGTTCATATAGAACAAGAAATGACTCAAGATAATGATATGACATAAATGTTACATGATATAATTGAGATATTATGATAGAATATGGATGTATATGTATGGATATGACAGATTTAATAGAGCCCAATGTCGATAGTAACACACCATAAGATAATACAGACTGCTTTCTTAAACAAGAAGATTTTAGGAAATTAATGGAGGATGCCAAGGAAGAATTATATCCAAAGTGTGAAAATTTTAATAAATTGTCATTTATATTGTATCTCTATAATTTAAAATGTTGTTATGGTTGGTCTAATAAATTGGTTGATGCCTTCATTAACCTTCTGAAAGATGCTCTTCCAAACAATGAAACGTTATCGAATCTTTCAATGAAATCAATAAGATTATTGATGTTTTAGGACTTAAATATGATAACTAATGATTGTATGCTATTTTGGAAAAAGAAAAGACTTCATATGATGTATGCTCAGTTTGTGGATATTCTCATTAGAGAACTTTTAACATTGATTCTTGTAGTGTAACAACAAGTGCAAATTTAGTCAAGAAAAAAAAAATTGTCGAAGGTGTTACAATATTTTCCTTTAAAACCTAGATTTCAAAAATTATTCATGTCACCTAAATCTTCACAGTTGATGACCTGACATGACAAACGTTGAACTAAAGATGAGATTATGAGAAATCCAACTAATTCAAAATGTGAAAAATCTTTAACTCAAGATATCCTAAATTTGCTCATGAACCTTGTAACATTAGATTGGGTTTAACAAATGATGACTTTAACCCGTTTAGTACTATGTAGAGTACTTATAGCACCTGATCGGTTATTTAATTCCCTACAACTTACCACCATAGTTGTGCGTGAAACAATAATTCTTCATGCTCTTAGTATTAATTCATAGTCTCTTTGAACTTGAAAATGATATTGATGTTTACATGCAACATTTGATAAAGGACTTGAAAGAATTATGAGAGGTAAGGGTGAATACTTTTGATACTTCATCCAAAAAGAATTTCCAACTGTATGCAGTAATTATGTGGACCATAAATAATTTTCCATCTCAAGGTAATCTATCTGGTTGGAACACTCACAATTGTTTTGCATGTTTTCATTGTAATATAAAGACAGACTCCTGATGACTGACGTATGGTAAGGAGTTTTGTTTTATGGGACATTGAAATTTTTTGGAAGTCGGTTATAAGTTTTAGTTTGATGTAAAATCCTTTGATAAGACAACCAAATTGAGATGTTGTATGATTCCACTGTCTGGCTTAAACATATTAGATTAATTGAAAGATATCAAGTTCACTTACAGAAATATGCACAAATAAGTTATAGGGGCCAAACCAAAAACATGAAAAAAAAAATATTTTCTTCCAATTATCCTATTGGCACAATAATCCCAAAAAAAGAGAAAGAATGAAAAATTATATATAAAATAAAAACGCAAGTTCCCATTGGATTGTGAGGGGACACAGCCTGCCTCCTTACCGCCAAGGCAATCAATTATATTTGTATACGGTATGACTGCATCAAATAATATATAATGCACACAAGTACACAATTTCCTTCAAGTAAATACAAGATGTAAAATCTTTATAAGCAGAAAATTAATCATACATATAGAGTGAAATTCATACACTTATCCATGTATCCTATAGATAAAAAATATACAATTCATATATATAAAACGATATAATTGTATAATATGCATAATTTAATAAGTATACAATACATATAACTTATACATAATAAAACATGTAAGAATTAATATAATATATGCACAAGATACCATAATATATATATATATATATATTTATATATATTTATATTTATGTATATAATAAAAATACAACGCACAAAATTATTTATATAGAGTATTTTAACACAAATAATTTTTATATGTAATATAATTTTTATATACATGACATAATACAATTAATATATATATATATATCATTTATAAACAAATTCCCCTCGAGTTTACGTAAAAGTTGTTTTAGAATTTGTAAGTATTGAGTTGAGGATGGCAGAGAAAGTTAATTTCCTCAAAAAAAAAAAAATTTCTTTTTTTTTCATTCTTGTTTTTGAAAAAACCCTCCTCTCTCCGAAAATTTTTCCTTCTTTAGAAAACCCCCCCTGTCGTTCTCCTTTTTTGCATGTATTAAAATGCGTTAAGGGGGGCGTGCCAAAATCATTTTTCGCAGGAAGAAGGGCTTAAAAGCAGGTGGAAAAACGGCAAACAGCTTGCGCTAGAAAAAAAACGTGCAGGAAGAAAAAAAAAGGAAGGCCATGCACACGTACAGTCAGCGTGAGGTGAACTGGGCCCGGCAGGAGAGACAGAGAAAGGTTGTCTAGGAGAAAAGGAGGCAGGCATGAGGCTACTTAGCGCGCGTGTGTAGACCACGTGCTCGTTGCAGGCCAAATCTTGGGCCTTCCTCTCCAATCGGGCCAGAATGCACCCCACCTGGGCTACGCACTGGGCCACCCTTCCTCCCCTACACTCTTCCTCTCTACCTTTACTTTAGTTGGGCTCGCTGCATGGGCTTAGGTCTTTTTTTTTGGGTTTGGATTTAGGTTTTGGGTATTTTTTCTTTTGAGGTTTTATGGGCTTGAGTTTGGGGGATTTAAATGTTGGGTTTGGGTTTATTTGGTGCGTAAGGATTTTATGATTCTTTTTTAATAATAATAAAGACGTGTTTTTTTTGTTTTTACTTATTCATCCTCAATTCGATATTTCAAAAATTTTAAGTCAATATCCAAGTCTTTTATTATCGGGGATAACCCTGTTGGATCCAAAATAAAGTGTTTACAATGTTGTTTTTGAGCATATCACCATCTAAAGATAATCGATAACCTAGTAGAGATATAACATATATAAGATATTTTTATATAAAAAATTCCTTTAAATAAAGTCACTAAGTGACAATTAATATATATATTTTCTTCAATTGTTTGTAATAGGTACCCCATCCATCGAGCAATCATCAATCTTCATATGAAAATCAATAAGTTTGTATTTGTTAACATATGAAATCAATTTAAATGCTTGTGTTATGTTGGAAATGCTAATTACTAAAATCCAGCCAATTCGAGGCCTAGTTTGTACGTATTCATGAAATGTTGAGATTATTGTATAACAAAATATGAGATTATTGAGTATACAATATGATTTGCATTTCAATTTTGGATGTTTGACTTTGAGGAAATTGGTGAAACTTTCATACACAAAGGGAATAATGTTGTGCTTCTTGTGCTAATGTCTAATTTGGATGAAATGGTTTACAAATCTTTAACACAGATTGATCTAAAATGACTAACCCTAATTTGAATTTGAATTTGAATTTATATAAGAAATTGTAGTTTATGAGAGCATATTAATTCAACATTGAAGTTGAATGGTTGAACTTAAAGAAGTTGGGTCAAAGTGTTTAAGATAAGTTATTAAAATGTAATGCACTTCCATTTTACATGATATTAGTCACATTATGTAATCTAATTTTAAGTTAATTTAATAGCTACATAGTAGCTTGAAAATAAAATACCATACTTGATTGAAATGAAATTGGACATGTGATGAATTCTTTAGACAATAAAGTGTACCAAATTGATCAACAATCAATGTTGAATGTTTTGTATTTAAGTGTCATTTCAAGTTAAGTCTTCAAACTTGTATAGTCAAATTGATATAACAAAATTGAAACTTTAATTATAAGTATATTGTCTAATGAAATATGAAAAAATATGAGATTTTTCTAAATGTTTGTATTTTATTATCTTCATATTTATGCACTTCATATAATTCGCATTTAACTTATTTTTAATGTGAGATTGAACGTTGATGTTTCTTGATTATTGTGGTTGACCCTATTGTCAATGACTTGTTTATTATTTTGTGTTTCATTCTTTTAACATTCTTATTTTTTTGTCAAATAAAAATGAATGTCAACATTTTGGCTCGAGTTATTCATCAAGCTTTGTGACGGTTTTTTATAAGTTTCGATTTTAAATATTTTCAGTATTATGTGATTAAGTGTTAGTGCTTATTATGTGAGCACTTTAAATGTATAAAATATTTAATTAATACATTCTGGAATTAATTAATGTATATTCTCAAATACATTGTCGAATTGAACATTATTAAATTAATACATTATAATTTTTTTGAGTTTTATCTAAGTCTATTTTAAAAATATTGGATTGCATATTATATATTTATTGAATTTTGTATATAAAATATTTAATGAAGACAAATAATAAAAGCAAAAAAACCAATAATTAAATTTAAAAAACCTAGTGAAAAAAAAGCCACTATAGGTCTCAAAAAATGTCATTAAAAGTTTGCGAATGAACACCAGTAAAATGATATAAACGTCATCGGTATTATTAAAAAAAACGTTGGTAATATTATGCCAATAGAAGCCAAAAATAAGTGCAAAAAGTGACCGAAAAATAAAAAACGTAGCTAAAACTCCAAAAAACCTACCGATAAATGTTATGTAGACACTGATAAATTCCGCACCAGCTTATAGATGCTTGTAAATGCCTAATGAAAGGGTTGGTATATATTTGTACTTTAGCGACGGTTTTTGATACGTTTACTAGCGTTTTATATAATAATCAATAAAATTTATATCGACACTTATTGTAGAGGTGTAAAATAAAACACTGGTAAACTATTTTACGGCTTTTAGAAACGCCGTTAAAGATTAAAAATACGCTGTCAAAAACTCATCCTATAATAGTGTGTAATAATAGTTTAACATATCAACTATATAGTTAGAGTATATTCTAACATAGCTAACCATAAATTTAAAATATTATAATTAAAATTATAATACAAGTTATTAAATCATCTAAAAGGACATAAGCCTTGACCAAGACGACTAATATTTTACTAATAAAAGATATGAAGATAAGAAGAAAGATGCCATAAACATGATGATGAATATCTCAATATGATTAATGTATTCATGAAAAACATTATTGTAAACAATCTGAATAACGTAAAAAATATACTATAATGTTTTTATCATTTTGTATATTATGGTTTAATATGTTACCATAAATATATGGTTTCATGTTATACATTAGTATATATTATTTTTTGTATCTTTATACCAGATTTAGATATATATATATATATATATATATATATATATATATATATATATTTTATGTATTATTCACACTATTCTATATATATACAATAAATATAACTTATTCATATTTTACAAAAGGTTTAACAAATTAAGAAATGGTTATATGGTTTAGTACTTTCGTCAAAATTAGAAATTTGTTAATTTACAACCAAGTAAATGGAAATAAATCTAACCTACTTAGGTATACCATTTACTTCTCTCACAGTATTTAAATCCAGTCTTCTGCGTCTCAATGCCATAAATCTAGCCTTCTCCTTCCTCGGTAAAGTATTGTGTTTGTGATTGGTGCGGTGAGTTTCTTTCAGGCTCTGGCAACCATGAATCTTGGAGTGCAAAACAACAACATTCTCTTGTTGTTGCCATTATGTACACTGATTTTCTCAGGTTTGTCTCATCAACAAGAACTCCATTTTTCTTAAGATATATTATTGATTTTGAAACATTTTACCACTTAAAGTTTTGGCATACATATGTTATCAAATTGCCCATACATTTTACATTTCCTTTCATGGCAGGTTTGGAAGCTGGTGTTTTATATGATTACTCGGCTACCATTGATGTAAGCTTTTTCTTATATATACGATTTAAAAAGTTCACAATTTCTTAAGGGTTACACAATTTGTATCATAGAAGTTAATCAATAAAATTATATGCATTTATAGTAAGTATTAATTTAAATAGTAATAATTTTGAATTAAAAATAAATAGTACTTAGTCAAATATAGTATTCAAAATAATATTCGCGCATAATATCACTCAAAATACATATTATGTACATTCACTTATTTCGCATGTAAAGTTTTTAATCATATATCACTCAAAATGTCGAACATATTATATAAATTAACCTATGATAAGGAATAGAGTTTGAATTTATACATGTTAAGTAGTCTATTTTTAAGGAAACCATTTAGTATATATAGAAAAAACAAATTTAGGTTTGGTTTGGTTAATATTTTATTGAAAAATGAAAGCTTACCCTGATGATAGATTATTTGGTATATTTCTGGATATTAAAAAAGGTAATCTTTGTGTTTGGTTTGGTTAATATTGTCTTTGACTAAACTTATATGTTTTATATTAAATATTTGTTTTATGTATTTCTTAAAATATTTTCCATCTTAACAATATATTAAGATTTTTTATATTGTCAATTTACGAAATTAATTAAATTATTTTTTTCAAGCTATTATCTTATTGCCAATATATTTTTTGAAAATTTTCTTATATAATTTGTTATTTTAACTGAAAACGAGAGTAAATTTGTTCTTAAAAAATTAATAAATAAAGATAAAATTTTAACAAAATTAAAATGATTAAATTGGTAATTAAATTATCTAATATGTTGTTAAAATTTGTTATTATTTGATAAACCTAACAAAGGTAATAATTGTAATAAGAAATACTACAAAATAATAAAAAATTATCCAAACCAAAAATTATTCTTTCTATTTATTATGACATACTTTTTCCCTTTGTTTTTTTCAACCAACTCTAGTGTATAAAAAATCCCCACAAACCTCAGTATGGTGGGGGGATCATCAGAAACCCGGATTTAGATCTTGGACTACAAGGTTGGTCCATATTTGGGAACGCAAAAATGGAACATAGACAAGCAGGAGGCAACAATTTCATGGTGTGCCATAGCAGAAATGAACAACACGATAGCATCTCACAAAAGCTTTATCTATATAAGAACATGCAATACACCCTTTCAGGTATTAGCCAGTTTCTCTTTCTTCTACTTGAACTGATAGTTAATTATTAATTAGACAACTAAAACCCCTTGTTAAACAATCTTTTAATATAATGGTAAATTGATAATCCAGCCTGGTTCCAAGTGAGTGAAGGAGAGGTGCCAATATCTGTATTTATCAGAACAGTTAGTGGCGACAAATTTGCTGGCGCTGTTGTTGC
Source organism: Anacardium occidentale (assembly GCA_026122585.1). Lineage (NCBI taxonomy): Eukaryota > Viridiplantae > Streptophyta > Magnoliopsida > Sapindales > Anacardiaceae > Anacardium > Anacardium occidentale. Next base: position 34,236 of record JAJEJH010001004.1, read on the forward strand.
CGAGTCCAAATGTTGGTCCATGCTTAAGGGCGGCTTCACAGCGGATCAGTCAGGCCCAGCTGAGCTCTATTTCAAGGTGATTTCTTAAAGAAATATTTATCATATAAACTTGGTTTTTTCCAATTAATGTAATTTTAGTTTGTTCAAATAATCTTAACCTTTATAAATAACTTCGTCAGAGCAACCGTACGACAGTCGAAATATGGATGGACAGCATCTCAGTACAGCCATTCACCCAAGAAGAGTGGAAATCCCATCAAGACCAAAGCATTGAGAAGGTAATGTGTAATGAAATTATGCTACGTACTGCAAATACCTTCAATACATGTTCTTATATATGCTTCTATAATGTTACATGTGGCAGAAACATAAGAGAAGAGTATTGATTCAAGCAGTTGATTCACAAGGAAAGCCCTTAACAAATGCAAAACTTTCCATTGAGCAAAAGGTCTCATCAAAGATGCCAATTGGTTGTGCAACAAACAAAAACATCCTCGACAACAAAAAGTATCAAGATTGGTTCACTTCAAGATTCGGTGTGACGACCTTTGAAAACGAAATGAAGTGGTATAGCACGGAACCTACCCAAGGAAAGGAGGACTATTCAGTAGCTGATGCCATGCTTCAATTCATGAAACAACATGCCATTGCAGTTCGAGGTCACAACATCTTTTGGGATGATCCAAACTATCAACCTTCTTGGCTCAATTCACTCTCACCATCGGCGTTCCGTTTTGCTGCTCAAAATAGGGCGAAATCCATAGTTACAAGATATAAAGACCAACTTATTGCTTGGGATGTTATTAACGAAAACTTGCATTTTTCTTACTTTGAAAGCAAGATGGGGGCAGATGCTTCTGTAGAGGCTTTCAAGTATGCTATAGAAAATGATCCATCAACTACAATGTTTATGAATGATTATAATACAATAGAGGAGAAGGGAGACAAGGCAGCATCTCCTGATAATTACGTTAGAAAGCTAGGACAGATCCGAAATTCTCTCGCTAAAGGTGCTCGTCTGGGTATTGGACTAGAGGCTCATTTTCGTGTGCCAAACATTCCATACATGAGAGCTTCTCTTGATAAGCTTGCAGCAGCAGGCGTTCCAATTTGGCTGACGGAAGTGGATGTTCAAAGTGGCCCCAATCAGGTAAAAACTTATTGAACTTAGCACCTGATAATTTCATTGACACTGTTCTGACTTGTTTTCATTTCTCCTGGATGACTTATGGGAACAGGCATGGTACCTGGAGCAGGTATTAAGGGAAGGTCACAGTCACCCTAATGTTGCTGGAATAGTCATCTGGGGCGCATGGTCACCTCAAGGATGTTACCGTATGTGTTTAACTGATAATAATTTTAATAACCTGGCAACTGGGAATGTTGTAGACAAACTACTGAATGAATGGGGCAGAAGAAAACTCCAAGCTACAACAGATGATAATGGCTTCTTTGGGACCTCCCTTTTCCATGGAGATTACCTGGTGCAAGTAGACCACCCAAATATAAAAAATGCTTCCTTGGTTCACACCTTGGATGTCTCACCCTCAACAAGTTCTTCAACGTTGCTTCTTCAAGATTCTCCTTGAAATTAAATTGCTTTTCTTTGATCAATTTGGCAACAATGTGAATGTTATAATAGATAGAGAATTAAGGTCTGAACTCTTAAGTCTTTAGAATAATTCATGTGGCTTAAGACTTAATATTTCATGGTTTCGTCACAAATTAAATTATAACCCTAATATATATATCATGCTTTTGTAAGATGCGACTGAATAAATATTTATTTTTGCAATATTTTTTAGTACTTCTACCTATTTTTTCAACTCCTGTCAATTCATTTTCCACGTTCATGCAACGTCAACTGCTCTCTTCACTGTTTACCATTAAAAAATAAAACAAAATATAGCCCAAAGCTACAACATTACCCAAATCATAGACATCTCTTACAATAACTTACGAAATTGAGGCGGACATCAGTTTTTTCGGTCTGAGCCTTGAGCCACCAGTATTTCAATCTTAGATTCAGTATTGGCCAAGAGCCCGCGATCTGAGTTTTGTGCCAACAAGGTTTTTAATCTTAGATTTAGAATTGACCAAAAGATCAGACTAAGACTTGACCTATCTTAGTTAAATGGTTAAGTAAATATTAGAACTATATTTACTCAAATAGAATTTTGAGTTTAATGGTATGTAGTATAATATATTCTTTATCAATTTGTGTTTGAACAGTTACGTTATTTTACAAAATAAGTTTGGTTTTTTTATGCATAGCCATGTGACTTTTTGGTCTAGTAATAATTTTCTCTTATTGACAGGGAGAAAATTAAGATTGCTAATTAGGCTAGCCAAATTTGAAACTTGATTCTTTAGTCTGAAAAATTTAGTTTTGGGGTGAATAAAATTTGAGCTTTCGTAGGGCTTGTACAACAAAATTTGTCTATTAAGCTTTCTGGCTTAAGCTTGAACAAACATTGTTTAAGTTTAAGGTTTAATAGACCCAAAAAATTTATTATCGATAAGAGTGTATTTTTTAAGTTTTCAAACTTATTATAAAATTATAAAAAAGATGAAAATTTATTGAGCAACTAAAGTTTTTTCAATGAATTTATAAAACAATTTTATTTGATGGGATGTTAAAATATATAAAGTAAAGTTAGACTAAGATATAAATGATTTGTATGGTATATGATCGAAATAAATCTATATAAAGATTAATTATGATTTTCTAATATAAGGAAAAAAAATTTGAGTGATTGTTTACTTTTTTATAAATTTGAAGGTATTAATAGATATTATTAGTGAACAAATATTCTAAATTAATTAAGTTAATTAAAAAAATTATTAAAAAAGAAATAAAATGAAATTTTTTGAAGCAATGGATAATTTATTTATTTTATTATTATGCTCAAGCTTAAAGCTTGATCGAATCAAAATTTTATTATGGGTGAAAATGTATTTGTTAAGTTTTCAAACTTGCTAAGAAATTGTATGACGCAAAAATGCCCAAAATAAGCTTGAAATAAGTTAGAAACTTAAATTTCTTTATTAAATCGCTTGAACAAAAAATTTTAAGTTCGAATGGATAAATTCGAAACTTGAACCTAAAATTTTTTTGTGAACTCTGATTTGAACAATCCAAACCCAATTTGGTAAGCCCAATGGACAACCTTAGAGGAAATAGGAAATTTTTCTTGGAAATACTAAGGGTTCTTCTTTCTCATTGTAGGATAGAAGGTCTATCCAAGCTTTTGAATGAATAATGGATAGGAGATGTGTTTGATGACTAGTGTTATAGATAGTTGCTAAGCTAACTTCTAATGAAATGATAATTTTTAAGAATTTATCGTATAAATAAGGTAGTATCATATAATAAATAAAATAATAAGATAATTTTATAATAATTTAAAAATTAATATGTCAAATAGAGTTTTTTCAGTTATATTTGAATAATAAAACTTAGACCAATATTTGATTTGATTTATAAATAGATAATATTTTTGTGTTTGTGTAATTTTTCTTTAGCTAACTATTTTTTTAATACTAATTCCTATGAGATGGGTCAAGTGGAAGTTTTACGCAATAACAACTTTCTTATTTTCTCTCAAAAATCTATATCCATACAATAAAATATAAATCAACATCTCCCCCCCTAAGACCTAGAAACAAGAGCGGAGGTATTCCCGAACTTGAGGGTGCCATGGCCTCTACAAGTTGCTTGGGCTAAGCCGTTATGGCGAATGCCTGCTAAGTGCAGATGTAACAGATCGTTTATTTGCAACGTGTCACTTATTCTGACCACAATCTCTTTGTTTCCGGATATGACAGGTAAACTAAACTGAGCTCACTCCTTCGCAGCTATTACGAAAAATGGAACTTCCAAAATCCATGTTCTCTTATACAAATCCAACAAAGGCTTCCAAAACCCTGATCACATCACCTTCAATCATCCCAATTTCCAAACTTTCTCTCGTTGCACCAAAATCCCATCTCAATTCTTTGCAAAATACCAGCACTCTATATGAGCGTAACAGTGATATCAATGAAGCTGCAACTATGCCAACCATATCTGACATTTTGGCCTCGTCCAGGGCCCAGAATCTTGACCTCCGCCTCCAAACTCTGGGACCCTTTTTCAGAATCACAGCTAGAAGCTTGGAAACCCAGAATGAGCTCGGGAGAGCTGAGGGGCTCATAAGGGTCTGGTTACGAGGCAGAGTTCTTCACTTGGACTCCATTAGGCTGAGGAAAGAAACGCTGGGCATGGAGAGATCCATTTTTGGTATTGGTTTGTTCGTTGGAGCTGTTGCTGTTCGATACGGGTATGATTGTGGCTGTGGAACTGCTGAATTGCTTGCTATTAATGACTCCGATCTTTACCATAGCAAGGTTCGTGCTTAGCGTATTGCTAATTTTCTCTACTGTGTTATGTAGTTGTAATCTATTTTTCTTCAGAGATTTAGAGTTTGCTTTGGATTTCTGTACTGTGTGTACTTGTGACTTGATTCTTTCTTGTCTCAGCTTGTTAGGTTCTACGGAAGGATTGGGTTTAAGGCTGTGCATGAAGTGACTGGCTCGACAATTGGAGACTGGGTTCACATGCTGGTCTGGGGAGGAATTGGGACCCGGATGGATGCCAATGTTGAAGAGCTTCTAGTAAAATGGTGCCACAAGTTCAGATCTCAGAATTAATTTCACTGTGATCTTGTTGCTTGAACAGATTCTGTAGAAAAGATTGTAAATATGACGGTTTGAGTCAAAATATGATCCAAATCCAATTGCTTATTGAGCACCAGAAGACCATTTTAGTTTAAGCTTGGATCTTAGCACTGCACGGACCTCTTGTTCACGATTCAAGGCTGAACCAGGAGACAGGGAGAATAAAGGTACTGCCATTTAAATTTCTTGTATGGATATTATTATAATTTTATAGCTACATAAAGAGTAACTTTTTAGCCACTGGATTGGAAATAACAAGATGCTCAGACCGATGGTATTTATGGATCCCTGAAAATTTCTGCTCCATTGGCTTGGAAATAACATGATAATCAAGCTGATAATACTTAACTATTGAAGAAACCTTCAGTTTCAAAAGCGCCAAAAAATAACCTTATGATCATCTACTCACTAGCAAATTCTGGTTTTTCGAAAAATGGGACTATGTTAAAAGTCTCTCAATCATTTATGGATAATGATTTTTCTTTTGAAAATACTTCCATAGCATTGAAAACAGCAAAGAGAAATCTTTTATTGTTTTAAGTAATTACTACAGGAATTGTTTTGGGCCAATATTTGGGGAAAAATGCATGGTTCTTACTCGCAGCTTTTCTGAATTCTGAAGATTCTGTTATAAGGCAACTCTAGTTTATTTGGACCAACCAAATATATTGCATTTATATTAACTGTCTAATAATGACTACAAAACATAATAAGGAAAAAGGAAAAGAAAATTTCTTAAAAGTCTAAGAAAGATCATTTCTAACAATTCTATGTTCTGAAAGAGAAAAAAGTTATATCTGCATATTATCCCCTTTGAAACTTTCTTATTCTGTTTATGTACTATTGCTGATTGAAAGACCCTTCATAGCATGAGAGCCACAGCCAAGCCAATTCTAGGAATTCTGTCTAGAGCTTTCATGTCCACTTCACCAGAAATTGATAAGCATGACTTTGGCCTGATTTTGTGCCTCACGAGTGTCTCAAGCTTTCCATGATTGTTGAGCTTCATCTTCACTGTTGTGAGATGATCCACACTGTATGATGCTCCAACTGTAAAAGTACTTCCCTTCTTTGAGAACGACCTGTTGATCTCTGCCCCCACCAAAATCTCCTCTGGCTGTTTAAAGCGGTGTACATATGAGGCTTTCAGCAAGTCTCCCTGGTTGGCTCTGAATGTTTACAAGCAAAGCAACTACTCTTAAATTGTGCTCACTAGGGATGTCTTAGTAGACTTGTGTGTGATACAATGCATGTAAAGTATCAATTGTCATTATGCCCCCTTCCCTCCCTCTCTCTGAACCCCAAAAATTAGCCTCATACACGTGAGATTTGATCTAAAAGAACCTTTGTACAACCACAATAAATCATTTGAAATAAAATTAACTAGTTGGCACCATAAGTCAACAACTAATCAAATTGCATCAACTTTATGTTAGAAGATGCAGCCTTGCAACTAGTCATTGATTGGACCAAATGCATGATAAGATTATAATTTTGGTTTCTTTTTCAATGTTCTTCACTCTTAAGGAAAAAAATGACCTACAGAATTATTGAAGCAATGCACTTGGGATTTGTGAATTTTATGCCTGCATTATAGCTAGCAGAACAGCTTTTTGTCTTGTATTTTGCCTCCACACTTAATGCAATTTTTGGAGTTCCTATAGATGCTGAAAGCATCGCTTCTGGGGACTTGTTTAGAAGAATGGTCGTAGCCAAAGCAACATTTTTACAGAAGTAGTGAATCTTGAGCTGCAATAGAGAAAAACAAAGGCAAACGCTTTGCTGTTAATAGCACGGTCTTAAGTGTGGGGTACGAAATGGTTTATTGTAGAGTTAGGTTTACAGATCACATGATCTTGAACTACACGATTTCCATTAGTTGTATGATTTTTTTTTATGATTGCATAATTTATGAGCTTTTCAATTTTTGTGGGTGCTCAAAATGTGAAAAACATGATTTTTTCTTTTCTTAACCATATGTTACGTAATCCTACCGGGCCTAGTATAATCCACCTGTTCACCTCGTAACAGGAACCTTATTCACAACTAGCAACCAAATGAATAAGGGTTCTATACCTCACTGGAGCTGTAATGAGGCAATTTCAAGGAAGCTATAGTCTTCAAGGATGGAGAAAACTTTCCCCTGAAACTTAGGCTTCCTGAAAGCTGCCACCAGAAGAAAAATATAGTAGATGCCTAATGCTGAAATACGTACAAGTTAATGATATTTTGTAGCCGACAACTTTCACAATTGATCTCAAATCATTTTAAAGAAAATAAATTTACCTGTGATTTGGAATCAACTTTTACATCAATGGTAACAGTCTCACAATTGTATTTTGCTCCAAGATATGCAGAAGAGTACTTACCAAGTTTCACAGAGGCTACAGCTGATGTAAGGATCTGAAAACAATGTAGAAGAAATTATAAATTTGCTTGAAAACATAAAAGAATGTAGTGATTAGGTTTAGAAAAGTTACTTCTTTGTATTTGGCTATGCAGATTAGCAAAGTTACTAGCTTGTACTTGGTCATGTATCATTTGCAAGCCTATTCATCATGTTACAAACTAGTAAGATTACTTAGTTGAAGGTAGGGTCTTGGGACACATGCCCAATTATAGAGGGTAGGGCATATTATATAAAGGGTAGTTAGGGTTAAGAAAAAAGGAAGAAAGAAATTAGGGTTTAGGCAACTTTGGCTGTGGGCAGCCATTTAGCTGATTCGAGAGGTTTCTGGTATCTCGAATGAACAGAATTGGAAGACAACTCCTTGAATTCCCAGTTTATCCACTCATTGTAAAATTTGTACCCCTATATCAATAAAATAGTCATTTTATTCATTTCAATTGTTTTGTTTGGGTGTGTCTACCATTGATTGATTGAATATTGGTTGTACTTGATGCATAGCGTACTCAATTTTTATGCTTAAGTATGTTATGGATTGGATTGACTCTTGCTTGTCCTCTAAATAGATTGACAAGATTTTTAGTTTTTACGGGGTTGTGCGTGCAAGTTACATTTGATAATCGCATAATTTATGAGCTTTTTAATTTTATGGGCATTCAAGTAGTGAAAAATGTGATTTTTCTTAATCCAATGTCATATAATCCTACCAGGCTTAGTATAATCCACCTATTAAGCTCAAAATGACAACCTTACTCACAAATGACAACCAAATGATTTATGTCTCACTAGAGCTGTAATGAAGCAGTTTCAAGGAAGCTAAGTCTTTATGGATAGCAAAAACTTTCCACTGTAACAGAGGCTTCCTGAAAGCAACCAATTCCATAACAAGAAATATATGGTAGATGCTCAATGCTCAATGCTCAAAGCTGAAGTATGTGTAAGTTAATAATATTTTGCATCAGAGAACAACTTTTAAATTTGATCTTGGGTCACTTTAAAGAAAAAAAACTTACCTTTAATTTAGAATCAACTTTTACATCAATGGTAGAGTTCAGGTAATTGTATTTTGCAGAGAGATATGCAGAAGAATACTTTCCAAGTTTCACAGCAGCTGAAGTAAGGGCCTGAAAACAATGCAGAAGAAATTCTAACTTTGTTTGAAAACATAGGAGGATGCAGTGATTCATTTCGACCTTACCAAAAAGTAAATAATCTTGTTAGTGTACATTATGGATCGAACATAGAAAGTCATACTGATCATTCATGAGTTAAAAGTTATGACACATGTATGCATATATGTAGTAGATCCATCGCTAAAAATCGATGTTCTTAAATTCATGTACCATTCCTGTGGTCCTTTGGGTTGATAAGCTAAATTCATGATCCTTGATGTACCCCTTCCCAAACAAACCTGCAAATTTAATCAAGTTAATCATAATTTTTTCAAGTTTCAGAGAAGCTGCATAGACAAACACCTAGAAATTTCAAAGGCTTTGTCCTTTGCGGCCTAAGTCAAACCATGATAAGAAAAATCATTGATCAGGTAAACAACCAATCCCACTAATAGGGTTGGATTCATCCAAGCTCCTCAAGCTCAGATAGAATGAGCTTAGACTTGATTGAATGCAAAGTTAAATTGTTTTATAGCCGAGGAAGAACCTCAGTTAGTTAATCAAAAACTAACTCTTTTGGATTAAAATCAATTTGGAGTTAAGCCTTATTAGAATTCCACCCTGATCGAGTCCAGCCCTACCCACTAACAAGAAACTACATAATACAAAAAAGACAGCATGTTTTTAAAACCAGAAAAGGACAACAATTAGGAAAAGTCAGTCTTCTTTCAAGTTTTCAATTCTGTCCATGTTTCAGTTGGAGCTAAAATCTCTTAAAATCCTATTGTTTCCAGTGATTCTAGATTGAACAGAAATCCGTAAAGGTTTACTTGCAAACACGAGAGAGAACCATGTAAGGCAAAGTATATAAACATAAAGATATAACAAGAACCTCTGGCTTCTGCTCCAACTTCAGAAAATAGTGGTGGTCCTTTGCTTATGCCTTTTCTCTTCTTTTTCCTGTGCTTGGAGTTGGATGTCCTCATACTTGGATTGCTGCAGAAGGTTGTGAGAATCTGGGTTAAGTCAAGAACGAGAGAACAAAATGGAAGGCTTGGTCAAGTTTTTTACTTCAGAGAAAGCATAGAAAGTGTCATCTTTTCAACTGTGTTCCCATTGGTGGAAAATAAAACAACTTGTAACTAGGGAGCTAGAGATCCAAGAGTATGCATCAAACTCGAGCTTGCGAGATATTGGACTTACCAAGATTGTGAGTCTAAAAATTCAATTATAATGAGTTACAATGATATTATGTTATTGATATTTATTAAAATAATATTATTTTGATCGATTTTAATTTAACAAAATATTAAACTAAATTTAGTTTAAAGTCGATTTGATATTATAAATAAATTAGAACTTGACTTTTTTTAAATTAAATTAAAATCAAACTAATGTAAAAAAATTTTATTGAATTTAAGTCTAAGTTTGAACTCAACTCTTTTAAATTGAGTCAAACTTGAGTTTTTATGTACATTCTTACAATTAGGTCATATCTATTAGACTTTTAATGAATCATCTCAACATGTTTTTTCTAGATGGATTTACTAATTTAATTTCTTTTTCAATTTTTAAATTATGTTTTATAACGTAAAAAAATATATTAGGATTATGATTAAAAGAAAGTATGTCAAAGTCTTAACAATCAATTTGATACGATACTATAAGAAAAAAATTATAAATTTGTTAAATATTAAAATTAAAAAAAAATTATGTTTTTCAATTAAAAAGAACTTCAAATTAAATAGATACTTAATCTTTATTTTTATTGAACATAAAAAATGATTCGAGAAGAATTAAAGATACACTCTAGGGTGCATTGAAGTTTTTATCATGAATATTTTATGTTATTATTATAAGGTCAAATGACTTATTCCTATCCAAAGTTTCTTATAGAACATCCTTTCATTCAAAATTTTTTTAAAAATCAAACACTCATTTATTGATTAAGTTAATAGTTAAATTTAATAGTTAACTATTAAATTTAACTGATTAAAGGTTATTTTTGTTTTTTTAAATAAAAATTTGAATAATAAAAAATAATATAATATTAAACTACTAATAATAATTAATAAATTACTTAAAATAAAATAAAATTTTAAAAAGCGATCATCACCACCATCATCGTAAACATAATCAAATGATCAAAAATATCCATCTGATTCTAATAACGATTGGATTTGACCGTTTTAATAGTGAGACGACTAAATCTGACTACCAAAAATAAACGTCTTCACTATCAAAGATAACAAAAAACGGTCAACATGTTTAAAATTAACTATTTTTAGTCTTTTTTAATAGAGGAAGATACCAAATCTAGCTACCAATCGAATTAAATGGTCATTTTTAATCATCTGGTTAGATTGACAATATCACCTCCATCAACGAGAGTGACAACTATTTTTTAAAATTTTATTTTATTTTTTATTAATTTTTAATTTTGTTATAATTATATTAATATTATTTTTCATTAAAATTTATTTTAATATTAAAATTATTATATTTTAATAAAACATATTTTAGTTATTTCATCCAAAAAATTAATAAAATTATATGAAAATTGATAAACAACAGGTATTTAATTGTTTAAGAACTTTGAAGTAGAAAATTGCCAGTTTAGGAAAACGTGGGGTGGGAATAGGTTGTTTCGCCTTATTATTATTATTTAATTGAAAAAGGCAATTTGATGCGTAGAGCTATGTGATTTACCATTGTATGAATGTTGTTTGCGTGGCTGACACTCATTGGTCCTCATATCTGTAGGAGTCAATCAGTATGGTGAGCTGGATGGGGTTTGGTCTCGGTGGAGAGTGCGTTAGCAGCTGGCTGCATTTAAGGGCCGCCAGAAGACTATCCCCACCCAAGGGTTCCTAAATGACAAGGTCCACCCAAAACCTTTTAAAAAATCAAATGCTTACTCCCTAACCAATTTTCATCCAAAATTATTACCATTTTTTATGAAATAGCCAAAATATCATAAAAAATAATATTAATATTAAAAAATTTTAATATAAAATTATATTGGTATAACAATAAAAAATTATTAAAAAAATAAAAAATAAGGGTCATCATCATCTAACTCAATGATAAAAAATAGTCAAATGGTTCGATTGATAACCAGATTTAGATATCTCTACCATCAAGGATGATTTGAAATAGTCAATTTCAAATATGTTAATCGTTCCAATTGCCAATAGAAACATGTGGTTATTTTTTACTATTTAATTAGATTTTTGATAATCACCACTGTTTGTGATGTTGTCAGAGACGGTAATAGCTTTTTTAAATTTTTTATTAAAATTTTAATATTATATAAATATCATTTAAATTTTAATTATTTTTATAGAATTAATTTAATTATTTATTATTTTTTAAAATTTTTTATTAAAAAATAAAAATATTTTTTAATTATTAATTATTAATAATTAATTATTAACTTTGATCAACGGAAGAATATTTAATTTTGTTAAAACTTAATGAATGAAACTATTAGTCAGGAAAACTTGGATGTGAATAAGCTTTCGGCTTTTAAAGGCTGGCAAAATTTTTGGGCTGCTTGGTTCCTACGCTTTTAATTTTGGCTGTTTTAATAATGGTGGTAAAATGGAAAGAGTGTTAGAAAGAGGAGCTTTAAACGTATTTTTGAATATACATACTATTAGACATACGGAAAGGCAAAAGTAAAATTTAGTCTTCTTTTTGTTATGGTTAGGATGTACTCTTTTTTCCTTCTTAAGTGTTATTTAGATAGAAACCTCAAATCACCTTCAAGAGAGGGATTAAGTTGTGGTTATATTGATTTTGTCTTTTATCTATCCAAAAAATTAGAGTTGCTAAGATTTATTTGTTTTGGGCTAACAGAATTTTTTTTTTTTCTGTTAATGTATATCTTATTTACTAAAAAAAATCTGTATTTTTTGTTAAAGCTTTGAGATTGGTCCTTGTGTCAAATTTCTATCTTTTACTATTCCTTCTCTTTAGGATCAAAAATGGCAGAGGGATTCAAGGATTCAAATAAATGAAAGAGCTACTGACAAGAATGAAGCTTATGATACACAGCCAAGAGATGATAAATCACATGGTAAACGGGTTGACAACAATGTTTGGTGCCATTATGAGTACTTCAAATTGGACACTGATCTACCACCACCACCTGTCTAGAAAAGACGAGCATTTGGGGAAGAGAAGATCTCATTGGACTCAAAAAATGTAGATAAAGCAGTAGAAAAATGGGTCAATATGAGCCAATCTGACCGTCCTGTACTAAGAAGTGATAGATGGGAGTAGAGGGGTCGTGACTCCCACCATTCACATGGAGCTGAGAAGCCACCTTTATGAGACAGGTTGCCAAACAGAGGAGAAGCACAAAGGGTTGAGTATCTATCAAGACAGATGCATAGCGGCAGTGGTCGTGGTGATTATAGTGGAAGAGATAGACTTGATGGAAGGCAAGGGTTTGGCCAGACCTTCTTGAATTTGGACAATTTTCTTTCACCTTCGTGAATGGACTATTTTCAGAATTTGGACCATTTTCATGAATGTGGCTTCATTTGCTCTGCTTTTTGTTATAATCTAATGCCCTCTGAGCAGATTCTTTCAAGTCAATTAAATACAAAATGTAGTCAGATTCATCAAGATTTTCTACCTCTTCCCTTGGAAAAAAAAAAAAATCCTCACATTCTAGACAACAACTAATCTTGATATTTTGTCTAATTTGACGACAAATTTGTCTCAATATTGATTAATGTTGCACATAGCTATACCATGATTTCCGGGCAATTCTTTTTCTTCTCGAATTTTTTGTTGAAAGATTTTTTTTTTTCTTCGATTTTTTCAACAATTTTTTCTTTTTCTATGATATTTTTATTATTATTTATTGTTTGAACCGTCAGTAACAAGCCGCACGCAGCATTAACAAGAAAAATTTATACAATTGTAACGAGAAAGCTCACCCTGGAGCCACCATATATCAATCAATAAATAAATCAACCTTACAATGGAAAACAGCATTCATTTGAATCTTCAGTTTCTTCAACAACTTCATCTTCGAAGACTAGACAAATCAACAACTGCCGCCGTTCTCATCTGCTCAGGTTTCGCACAAGCCTGAACCCATCACCCACAGAAAAAGCAGACCCTCCAGGAGCTTCGCCAACGTTACGTTGGCGAATGATTTCGTTTCCAGATCGATTTTCCAAGAATTCCATGGCAGGAGGCTGAAACTCTGACCTCGTTCGCCTGTGGGAACTAGAACCGTTCAGGGAGTCACCACCTCCCGCTAACAAATGGTAGCTTCGGTGGTTCGAACTATCAGACAAGGTCCTGTAAACGTGCGCTGGCCTCGGCTTCTTCACGACGTGAATGAGATAAGGAATCAAGCCCTCCATTATTCTTGTTAACTGAACTTTCTGCAGCCTCTTGCTTTTCTTTTTTCAGAGAGCGATTTGCTTCAAGATTTATAGCTTTGAATTGTATTTTGAATATGTTGTTGGTGCAAAGTTCAGAAACAACCACCTCTATATATAGAGTCAAGATGATAAATAACAATCTGAAAATAGTTGGCAAATTTGGTTTTACTATTGAAAGTCATACATATCCATTGGCGAGGTCTATAAACGCGGTCGCATTCAGAAATATACATATATATATAAGCTGAATTTTGTGTAGAAACCCTGCAAAAGCAAATTTAAATATTGACCTTCTAATTTGCAATACAACATAATATTCAGGAAGGTGCTTGCGTTTTTTAAATTGGAGGGTGCCTAAGATTTTGTAAAACGTATGGAGGTTCCAAACAAGAACTCTTGCGATGATAAATAAATACTACTTTGATATAAGTCAAAATCGTATAATGCGAAACATGGCACAAAGTCATATGGATAGTTGAAAAAGGAAACACGGTTTGATGGCTCTTTCAAATTCAAATGATTATCTGTATTTGAAATTAGACAAGATGTTGCATGCTTATCGTGTCTTTGACAACGTTGGCAAATTTGGTATTGATGTTCAAAGTCTTAGGTAGGGTAGGATTTAAATTGAATTTATTTTTAAACTCGATTTGTATAAACTTAAAATAAGTTCGAGTCTAAAAATAATTCATTTTCTCAATATCACAAACTTATACAAATTTATTTTGATTAATATGTAATAAAATGATATTATTTGTGTGACTTATATTAAAAAATTCGTTAAAAAATTTGTTAGAAGATTTAATTAAGTTTATCAAGTCTTAAGAAGTTCGAATTCGTATTCGTTAAGTTCAAACTCAGACTTGAACTAATCTCCTTATTAACTGAACTAAACTTAAACTTATATCAATTCAAGATTGATTCAATTCGCATTCTATCCTAATCATACATACAAAATAAAATATCAAGAAAACTTGTGTAGATTGAAAGTGTATGGCCATTATCCCATTATTTGTATACTTCATTTAATATAAATTTGGTTGTACTATTGTAAAAGTTTATTAGATTTTCAAAGTTTCAGCCATAGATAATATATATGATAATGTTTCAAAATATCTAAAAATTTGTATGAGAAAAGGATTGAATTTTTTTTTATATGGAATCATTTTCCAAAAAAAAAATTAACCTAACTGAAAAATATATTAATAATATTTCATGAAATGGTTAAATATTATCAAATACCTAATTTTATACTCATGTTTAAGTGTGTATAATTTAATTGTTTTGTAATTACCTCTAACAATATTATAATTGTTTTTTTGCCAAACTTTAGCTTAGGCATTTTCAACTATACCAAGATATTCTAAGAATTGGATGTTGTTAACTAGTTCATCTTGTGACATTTGAAAGAAATCATGAGGCATCATAAATGCATATTGTCACAAGTTCAGAGGTTTAGTATAACAAAATTACCCGTACAATACATAAAATCTAGATATATAAATAAAAATTGTTAATTAAATTATTCTTTTAAAATAATTAATTATTATGTTATCTCGTAATAATAGAAACTAAATATGGATGATGCTTTCTATAAATAGGAGACAAAAGTATCATGTTGAAACGATTAGTAGTCATTGAAACAATAATCACTTCTTTTATAATTTTTGGATAGAAGAAATTTTATTTCTACTTTGTGAATTTTACATATAAATAGCATGCATGTTTAATCGCTATATATTTCTTGTATAGTTAAGTACTCTAATTAAACTGTCTTTTAATATAGTTTTTGGTCATTTTGCTTAGAAAAAATGATAAACTTCTTATTATATTTAAATAAATGCAACACTCAATTTGTATAATAAGAGTTATTTACATACAAAACATGTAAAATTTATTATACAAGTTAAATATCTATCAATTAAGGTTTTTATATATAAAAGTTGTACTAAAGTATATGATATAGGAGATCCATAACATTGAGATCCGAAGGCTAATCATGGAGAAAACATATTGTGATTGCACATGCATTTCCATACTTGAGGATAGTACTCGTATTCTTCCAACTCCATTCCCCGGACTGAGATTTCAATTGGCAAACAAGGCATGCATTCCAAGCACCTTCCATGGCAAGTTGCTGGCATTGATCCTCTCACCATCATCTTCCCATTACTTCTTCGGATAAACAGTTTCCCAGTCGGCTTTTCGATTGTTCCCTGTAGAGAAAGAGCCAAAACATATCATGTGAACCCATCAAAAGAAAGAAGAAAATCGTATTAATAAGAGAGACTGACTGGAGCAGGAGATGGAGGGCGAGCTAGTTTTCGTGACTGAACGGAGCAACAACAGATAACAAAAAAGAAGAGGAAGAATGTGATTACGGTTATTTTAGGTGATGGCTTTAGTTCCATATTTGATAATTTTCTTGTAAGGTTTTGAATATAGGTAGTGATTTCTATTGAGTTGGTGCAGTTTTATGGAATGGGAGTGGTTGAGTATATTTCGTAAGCATGTGAAATTGTCAATATGCTTTTTCATGTGTGCAAGTTTGGAGAGAGAGCTCGTCAGCGAGGACAGCTGAACGTGACACAAATTGCAACTGCTCAGTCAGAAATTTGGTCATGGAAGAAGAATAGGCTGAGAAATAGTCAAAAGGGAAATTATCAGAGGTAAAGTTTGTGACAAAATGCTACATTGTCTGGCAGAGGTGGAGGCACCCAAGCAACATAGTGCATGAAATCGATACTGAAGTCACAACGTAAATCTTTTATGCAATTCAATTCATTATCTTGCATAAAGTTTAGAACTTAACATATATTCCACATTTTTTCACTTATTTTTGGCATGTGATTAGAAGATATTTTCTTTTTCATTTGGTCAAAGGACTTATTCCCACCCATAGTTTGAGACGAGGAAAAGTTTTACCCTCTAACTTTTAAAAGTTTAGATTCTCACCTTTAGACTAAAATTCAAATATATTTTATAATTTTTCAAATGAAATGACTAAAATACCTTTTAACAAATAAAAGTTTATAATAAAATTATTAAATAATTTTTAAATATAAAAAATTTAAAAAAATTTTAAAATTTTAAAAAATAAACTGGCCATCGCCACCGCCACCGACACTGGTAGCGGTGGCCGTTGATGACAGAACCAAATGGCCGTCGTCGGCCACCTTGTTCCAAGGGAGGCCAGATTTGGCTGCCTCCAGTTTTGGAAGAAGAGGAGGCTAGATCTGGCCTCCTCTGTCGATAAAAGTGGTTGAAAACGGCCGTTGGGACCAATATCGACCCTTTTTTATTGTTTTCGGTGGCCAGATCTGGCCGCCTCCTCCAAAACTAGAGACAGTCAGATCTGGCCTACCCTCGAATCAGGTGATCAGAAATGACCACCTAGTTCTATTATGGGCGGCCACCACCATCGGCACCGACGGCAGTGGCTGCTTTAATTTTTAAATTTAAATTTTTTTAAAATTTTATATTTATATAAAATTTATTTTATTAATTTATAAAATTTTAATATTAAAAAGACAAAAATGCCCCTATATTATTGCTATACATTATTATTTTTAATATTAAATTTGGCTTAAGGGTGGGAGTTTGGGATTTTGAAAACTTGGGGGTGGCAGTATGTCCCTGCCTCAAACTATGGGTGGGAAATAGTGTTTTGGCCTTTTCATTTTGGTTTTTGTAACTAATTTGTGGTGTTTTCTTGAAGCTTTTCAAAGTGGTGCAGAATGATGTCTGATATTGACAATGATTTCCTTGAATGGACTATGACATTTGCAATTTCTTTGAAGACACCCTACATTGAGTGCACAGCTTGGCTTGCTATACAAATGATTCTTTTGCTTTGAATACGATATTAATTATCTTACCAAATTACCAAGTAATGGCTATTTATAGGACGTTAATTATATCACAGCTATCACTTAGGATGATAGTAATCATATTGAAGAAATCAACAAAGTAACAGGTTCATATACCATTTCCTATATATTTATTGTGCAGTGATCATCTGAATTTCTCTACCATTTGCCTATGTTTTTCTCTGTATTGGATTTCTATATAAATATGATTCTTATATTGAGTGTCATAACAATTTATATATCAAAATTTGTTTGATATAGAAACATATATGAATGGTAAAGAACACCATTTAATAAATACAATGTGGACCAAAAACATAAGTATTAACACCACTGAGGACTAAAGAACCTTTTGTTTTGTTTAAGCATTCATAAAACTGAACCAATAACTCAATCCACAAGCAAGCTTTAATTTATTTCTGTGTTGTAGATAAAAAGTTGATGGTGATGGACTTCCATGCTTTCTTCTACTATAAAACCATGCTCATACTACCTCGATTCTTTCATATTCATAATCAACTTAGAAAAAAAAAAAAAAAAACTAGATTGCATAAGCCATGAAAACCCAATTTCTCTTATCACTTTGCCTTTTACTTCTCTCAAAATTAATGTCATGTACCTCTCAACAATTTGCATGCGACCAGAGCAACCCTGAAACAAGCCAGTTCCCTTTTTGTGACACCTCTTTATCCTATGAGCAGCGAGCCGAGGACCTCGTTTCCCGCTTAACTCTCAAAGAAAAGGTGCAACAGTTGGTAAACAAGGCCACAGGGATTTCCAGGCTAGGCGTGCCCGCGTATGAATGGTGGTCTGAAGCACTCCATGGAGTCTCTAACGTTGGTCCAGCGGTACACTTTAATGCGACAGTGCCTGGTGCAACGAGTTTCCCGGCTGTAATTTTATCGGCTGCTAGTTTTAATACGAGTCTATGGTTTAAGACGGGGCAGGTTGTGTCAATCGAGGCTCGAGCCATGTACAATGTTGGTCTAGCCGGGTTGACGTATTGGAGTCCTAATGTCAATGTGTTCCGTGATCCAAGATGGGGGCGTGGCCAAGAAACGCCTGGTGAGGACCCTCTGGTGGTGTCAAAATATGCCGTGAATTATGTTCGAGGTTTGCAGGAAGTGGGCGGTGGAGAGAATGCCACTACTGACAGGCTTAAGGTTTCAAGTTGTTGTAAGCATTATACTGCTTATGATGTTGATAACTGGAAAGGTGTCGATCGATTTCACTTTGATGCCGAGGTACACACAAACACACACACACATATATATATAAAATTTTTTATTGACTTGCAGAAAGAGAAACGGGGATGTGACATAACTAACCTACGTCTAAGAGTGGGGTCTACTTGGGATTTTGCAGGTGACAAAACAGGACCTGGAGGATACGTATCAGCCTCCATTTAAGAGTTGTGTTGAAGAGGGACATGTCAGTAGTGTAATGTGTTCTTACAACAGAGTAAATGGAATTCCCACCTGTGCTAATCCGGACCTTCTCAAAGGCGTTATCAGGGGCCAATGGGGTCTTGATGGGTACGTAAATCCAAATCTAATCCAAGATATTGTATCTCATAAGGCTCTCATGTCTAATTGAAACAAATGGATGTAATCATTGGGCAGATATATTGTCTCAGACTGCGACTCTATAGAGACTTATTACGACAAAATTAATTATACTGCCACACCTGAAGATGCTGTAACTCTTGCCCTGAAAGCAGGTTTTGCCATTGCTTAATGTTAATATCTGACTCAAAATGACAGACCTTTTTTTAATGTTTTTAACATTTGAATGTTATTTTGCTATGTACAGGATTAAACATGAACTGTGGGGATTATTTAGGGAAGTACACTGAGAATGCAGTTAACTTGGGCAAGGTTGAAGAGTCTGTTGTGAACCAGGCCTTAATATACAACTACATAGTTCTCTTGAGACTTGGATTCTTTGATGGGGATCCCAAATCCCAACCATTCGGGAATTTAGGGCCATCTGACGTATGTACAGAGGATCATCAGTTGTTGGCCCTTGATTCTGCAAAACAAGGAATAGTTTTGCTGGACAACAATGGAGCTCTTCCTCTGTCAGTAAATGCCACGAAGAACATAGCAGTTATAGGACCAAATGCTAATGCCACCATAGTAATGATTAGCAACTATGCTGGTGAGCCTTGTGGCTATACTAGTCCCTTACAAGGGCTGCAAAGGTATGTATCATCTGCGACTTATGAACCAGGTTGTAGCAGTGTGAAATGCAGTGATGAAAGCCTTATTGAGCGGGCAGCTCAGACTGCAGCGACAGCTGATGCGGTGGTGGTAGTGGTGGGGCTTGATCAGTCTATAGAAAGAGAGGGCCTTGATAGAGATGACTTGACATTACCAGGATATCAAGAAAAGATGGTGATGGAAGTAGCTGATGCAACGAACGGAACTTTAATTCTTGTTATTATGTCTGCTGGTCCTATTGACGTCTCTTTTGCAAAGAATATTAGCAAGATTGGGGGGATTCTCTGGGTGGGATATCCAGGTCAAGCCGGAGGAGATGCCATAGCTCAAGTCATTTTCGGAGACTACAATCCTGGTAACCTCTCTAGTCCATTTTCATCAGGAATTTCTTGTTTCACAATTTCATGGCTGTTAGGGGACTAATGAATTCTTCATAATGTCAGCTGGAAGGTCTCCTTTTACATGGCACCTGCAAGACTATGTGGATCAAGTTCCAATGACAGACATGAGAATGAGAGCCAACGCGACAGCCAACTTCCCTGGAAGAACCTACCGGTTTTTCTCCGGCAAATCCATCTATGGATTTGGTCATGGATTAAGCTACTCATCATTCTCCAAATTCATAATATCTGCTCCTACCACAGTTCTCATCCAACCACTGCCGCACATCATTCACTCTTCCAATGGACAAGCCATCGATGTCTCGACAATAAACTGCAACAATTCGCAGTTTGATGCGGTCATTGCTGTGAAGAACAGTGGCCCCAGGGACGGTACTCATGTGGTACTAGTATTCTGGAAGCCACCAAACTCAGAAGTCCTGGGTGTACCCAATGTGCAGTTGGTTGGTTTTGAAAGAGTGGAGGTGAGAAAAGGCATGACTGTGACTATGATAGTAAGTCTGGATTTATGCAAGGGACTTACTGTGGTGGATGGTGAAGGAAAAAGGAAGCTGGTCATGGGGCAGCACACATTGATTATTGGGGCTCCTACTGAGCGCCAAGTGAGGCATCACATCAATGTAAGGATTGCTGAAAACGGAAATAGCGGAGGCTCTGCAACTATGTAGAATCAGCATCAGTTATTTACACCAACACCAGATTACAAGAGCCTAGAGCAAATTTATAGTGCAGTGTAATAATATATAGTAATAGGTTCAAAAATATC
>JAJEJH010001004.1:55432-98281 GCA_026122585.1 Anacardium occidentale
GAAATGGCCACCTAGTTCCATTATGGGCGGCCACCGCCACCGGTGTCGGCGGCGGTAGCTGCTTCAATTTTTTAAATGGCCACCTGGTTCTATTATGGGCGGCCACCGCCGCCGGTGGCTGCTTCCAGTTTTTAAATTTTTTTAAAATTTTAAAATTTTATTTTATTAATTTATAAAATTTTAATATTAAAAAGACAAAATTGCCCCTATATTATTGCTATACATTATTATTTTTAATATTAAATTTGGCTTAAGGGTGGGAGTTTGGGATTTTGAAAACTTGGGGGTGGCAGTATGTCCCTGCCTCAAACTATGGGTGGGAAATAGTGTTTTGGCCTTTTCATTTTGGTTTTTGTAACTAATTTGTGGTGTTTTCTTGAAGCTTTTCAAAGTGGTGCAGAATGATGTCTGATATTGACAATGATTTCCTTGAATGGACTATGACATTTGCAATTTCTTTGAAGACACCCTACATTGAGTGCACAGCTTGGCTTGCTATACAAATGATTCTTTTGCTTTGAATACGATATTAATTATCTTACCAAATTACCAAGTAATGGCTATTTATAGGACGTTAATTATATCACAGCTATCACTTAGGATGATAGTAATCATATTGAAGAAATCAACAAAGTAACAGGTTCATATACCATTTCCTATATATTTATTGTGCAGTGATCATCTGAATTTCTCTACCATTTGCCTATGTTTTTCTCTGTATTGGATTTCTATATAAATATGATTCTTATATTGAGTGTCATAACAATTTATATATCAAAATTTGTTTGATATAGAAACATATATGAATGGTAAAGAACACCATTTAATAAATACAATGTGGACCAAAAACATAAGTATTAACACCACTGAGGACTAAAGAACCTTTTGTTTTGTTTAAGCATTCATAAAACTGAACCAATAACTCAATCCACAAGCAAGCTTTAATTTATTTCTGTGTTGTAGATAAAAAGTTGATGGTGATGGACTTCCATGCTTTCTTCTACTATAAAACCATGCTCATACTACCTCGATTCTTTCATATTCATAATCAACTTAGAAAAAAAAAAAAAAAAACTAGATTGCATAAGCCATGAAAACCCAATTTCTCTTATCACTTTGCCTTTTACTTCTCTCAAAATTAATGTCATGTACCTCTCAACAATTTGCATGCGACCAGAGCAACCCTGAAACAAGCCAGTTCCCTTTTTGTGACACCTCTTTATCCTATGAGCAGCGAGCCGAGGACCTCGTTTCCCGCTTAACTCTCAAAGAAAAGGTGCAACAGTTGGTAAACAAGGCCACAGGGATTTCCAGGCTAGGCGTGCCCGCGTATGAATGGTGGTCTGAAGCACTCCATGGAGTCTCTAACGTTGGTCCAGCGGTACACTTTAATGCGACAGTGCCTGGTGCAACGAGTTTCCCGGCTGTAATTTTATCGGCTGCTAGTTTTAATACGAGTCTATGGTTTAAGACGGGGCAGGTTGTGTCAATCGAGGCTCGAGCCATGTACAATGTTGGTCTAGCCGGGTTGACGTATTGGAGTCCTAATGTCAATGTGTTCCGTGATCCAAGATGGGGGCGTGGCCAAGAAACGCCTGGTGAGGACCCTCTGGTGGTGTCAAAATATGCCGTGAATTATGTTCGAGGTTTGCAGGAAGTGGGCGGTGGAGAGAATGCCACTACTGACAGGCTTAAGGTTTCAAGTTGTTGTAAGCATTATACTGCTTATGATGTTGATAACTGGAAAGGTGTCGATCGATTTCACTTTGATGCCGAGGTACAAACAAACACACACACACATATATATATAAAATTTTTTATTGACTTGCAGAAAGAGAAACGGGGATGTGACATAACTAACCTACGTCTAAGAGTGGGGTCTACTTGGGATTTTGCAGGTGACAAAACAGGACCTGGAGGATACGTATCAGCCTCCATTTAAGAGTTGTGTTGAAGAGGGACATGTCAGTAGTGTAATGTGTTCTTACAACAGAGTAAATGGAATTCCCACCTGTGCTAATCCGGACCTTCTCAAAGGCGTTATCAGGGGCCAATGGGGTCTTGATGGGTACGTAAATCCAAATCTAATCCAAGATATTGTATCTCATAAGGCTCTCATGTCTAATTGAAACAAATGGATGTAATCATTGGGCAGATATATTGTCTCAGACTGCGACTCTATAGAGACTTATTACGACAAAATTAATTATACTGCCACACCTGAAGATGCTGTAACTCTTGCCCTGAAAGCAGGTTTTGCCATTGCTTAATGTTAATATCTGACTCAAAATGACAGACCTTTTTTTAATGTTTTTAACATTTGAATGTTATTTTGCTATGTACAGGATTAAACATGAACTGTGGGGATTATTTAGGGAAGTACACTGAGAATGCAGTTAACTTGGGCAAGGTTGAAGAGTCTGTTGTGAACCAGGCCTTAATATACAACTACATAGTTCTCTTGAGACTTGGATTCTTTGATGGGGATCCCAAATCCCAACCATTCGGGAATTTAGGGCCATCTGACGTATGTACAGAGGATCATCAGTTGTTGGCCCTTGATTCTGCAAAACAAGGAATAGTTTTGCTGGACAACAATGGAGCTCTTCCTCTGTCAGTAAATGCCACGAAGAACATAGCAGTTATAGGACCAAATGCTAATGCCACCATAGTAATGATTAGCAACTATGCTGGTGAGCCTTGTGGCTATACTAGTCCCTTACAAGGGCTGCAAAGGTATGTATCATCTGCGACTTATGAACCAGGTTGTAGCAGTGTGAAATGCAGTGATGAAAGCCTTATTGAGCGGGCAGCTCAGACTGCAGCGACAGCTGATGCGGTGGTGGTAGTGGTGGGGCTTGATCAGTCTATAGAAAGAGAGGGCCTTGATAGAGATGACTTGACATTACCAGGATATCAAGAAAAGATGGTGATGGAAGTAGCTGATGCAACGAACGGAACTTTAATTCTTGTTATTATGTCTGCTGGTCCTATTGACGTCTCTTTTGCAAAGAATATTAGCAAGATTGGGGGGATTCTCTGGGTGGGATATCCAGGTCAAGCCGGAGGAGATGCCATAGCTCAAGTCATTTTCGGAGACTACAATCCTGGTAACCTCTCTAGTCCATTTTCATCAGGAATTTCTTGTTTCACAATTTCATGGCTGTTAGGGGACTAATGAATTCTTCATAATGTCAGCTGGAAGGTCTCCTTTTACATGGCACCTGCAAGACTATGTGGATCAAGTTCCAATGACAGACATGAGAATGAGAGCCAACGCGACAGCCAACTTCCCTGGAAGAACCTACCGGTTTTTCTCCGGCAAATCCATCTATGGATTTGGTCATGGATTAAGCTACTCATCATTCTCCAAATTCATAATATCTGCTCCTACCACAGTTCTCATCCAACCACTGCCGCACATCATTCACTCTTCCAATGGACAAGCCATCGATGTCTCGACAATAAACTGCAACAATTCGCAGTTTGATGCGGTCATTGCTGTGAAGAACAGTGGCCCCAGGGACGGTACTCATGTGGTACTAGTATTCTGGAAGCCACCAAACTCAGAAGTCCTGGGTGTACCCAATGTGCAGTTGGTTGGTTTTGAAAGAGTGGAGGTGAGAAAAGGCATGACTGTGACTATGATAGTAAGTCTGGATTTATGCAAGGGACTTACTGTGGTGGATGGTGAAGGAAAAAGGAAGCTGGTCATGGGGCAGCACACATTGATTATTGGGGCTCCTACTGAGCGCCAAGTGAGGCATCACATCAATGTAAGGATTGCTGAAAACGGAAATAGCGGAGGCTCTGCAACTATGTAGAATCAGCATCAGTTATTTACACCAACACCAGATTACAAGAGCCTAGAGCAAATTTATAGTGCAGTGTAATAATATATAGTAATAGGTTCAAAAATATCTTTTCTAAATCTTGGCTTACATAATTTTCACTGCACGATTTACGGAATATGCTTTCTTGTAAGGAGTTAGCTGTTTAACTGATTCAATAAAATTGTATCTCTTGATTATGGTTAACAGATAGATTTTTTGATGCATTAACATATATCTACGAATTTTAGATGGAGCTAAGGATCTTCTAATGAAATACCTCAAATAATAGTTAACATTATGATAGGTTACGCTAATCCAAAATCGTAAATGGGTTATATAAATTGATAGTTAGAATTTTAAACACATCTAAGTGTATATAAAACAAATATAACTTACGAGTAAATACAATCTTTATAAAAAAAACTATGATATATTTTAAAAATTCAATTTGTAAACCAGAAGAGTTAATGTAATGATAAAAAGTTAGTTGAGTAAGAAGTTTAATACATGTGTTAATAATCTAAAGATTAAGGTTTACATATAAAAATTGTATTAAGATGTAAAATGTGAACATTATATGCCATATTAGCGTAAGCCAAGTTTTAGAGCAAAAATAAGGAGACCAAAAAGTTTTTCCTTCGTCTAAAAAAGACGCTGTGCGTCATATTAAAATGACCCTAGTTTGTGAAGCACAAGTAAACAAATAGTTTTTAGATTGCCCATGGCTTTTTACCAATTTGGGTTTCCACCTAAAATTTTATATTCTTGTTTTACATTTTTTTAAAGGAAAGTTAGTGTATTGGTATATATAATATATATCCTGAAGAGTAAAACCTATACACGGAAACTAAATAATGTATAAAAAAAAATTAAATCAACTATAATGTATGCAAAGAAACTTGATCAACAAATTATCAATTAGAACTTTAACAATTGAATAATAGAAACTAGACACGAAAACTAAATTATATATGTAAAGAATTTGAATCAATAAATTAACATTTATAACTTCAAACATTTTGAGTTTTGTTTGTCATTGACTTTTCGGGTTTCATAACAAACTGGTATCAATGCTCATGATTTAAACAATTTCACCCAAAGACAAAGAATCTCATGTTGGTTGAATATTGAGTCGAATTGTATAGGAAAGTCTCACCCTTAGACGAGTTCTTTGGGTGCATGTGGCTCAATTGTGCAAGAGGCTTCTGCAGATGAGAGATTGCTCAAGTGCCAAGGTATGTCTTCATTAAAATTCTCTTGATTTCTTCCCGTAATCCTGTGTAACATCTTCTTCAGATGAAGGGTGCTTTATGAACTCACCTTTTACATTCACTTTCAGCACATGCTCAGAGCTTCAGTCGCCAGAAGAAGATAATGAGCAGCCAGCATTTGACACATTTTTCAATCTCAAGAGGCCTTAACTCAAACCAGACTAATTTCACAGTCATTTACAGATATCAGTCCCTTAAGAACAGCTTACAGCTATTCAAATGATCCTGGTACTGTCAGAGAAATGCTTAAACTCAGAAGCTAGTGGTGCAGAAAAAAGATCAAGTAAAATAAAGGAAACATACATTGTCAGAATGCAAAGGTTAATACTGAACTTCAGGCCGAATTGGCGGTCCAGAAGGGCAATAAAGGTGAATGGATGAAGGGAAGTGCATTGCACACAGCTCAGGACCTGGGAAAGTGCTTGGACGAGGAGTGTACAAGGTGGTTTTTAGCTCATGTTGAAAATTATCTATATGAACTTAAAATCAAATGCATGTTCAAGCAGTCAGACTGTCAGATAGCAGAGATGATGCTGCGGATTAACCGGATGAATGACTGGTTTGATGTAATTGTTAACAAAGAGCAAGAGAACGGGAGTTCCACATTGAAAGATTCAGAATTGGAAGCCGCCTATGGCAGGGTAGAGAATCAAATATATGAAATCCGGTTAAAGCATGTTGAGAGAACTGCATTGGCTTTGAACAATGAATGCATTTGCTGAAAATGACGATACAGTAAAGATGTATCTGAATTATAAATCCCAGCTAAATTTGAGTCAGCCCCTATCCGGGAGGGACTTAAATCCACCCCTATAATTATGTAAGGAAAACTTTGTATATTTATAAAACTTTAAGGTATTATTAGTAATTATCTTAAACCTCAGTGGGGAATATAACTACTCTTAAAACGAGTGGCTATCTCTTAGATATTAACAGCTAGGTCAATCCATGAATTTAGATGAATAAAATAATATCTATCAATCTCCAGATGTTGATACTTGTTACAGTATAAATCAGATCAGATCACATGAGCATACACGGTTATAGAAATGGTATTTGTTTTGTTTTGATTTTTCGCATAACCCAGATTCACGCTACACACGTTTCTTTCTTTCTACTTTATCACCAAAATTAAACAAACAAAACAGATTTTATTTGTCAAAACACCGACATCCCATTTCTATACTCACCCATTTTGATGTTTTTATCCACTCGATTCTAAATGGAGATTCAAAAACCCGTTTGGAATCTCTGTCTTTTTGGGTTTCTATTTCTGTGCGTAAGCTATACCCCTAGTTCAGTGGCCCGGTTCGTGGTGGAGAAGAACAGCTTGATGGTCACATCGCCTGAGAAGATTAAAGGCTCTCATGACAGTGCGATTGGGAATTTTGGGATTCCTCAATATGGGGGTAGCATGGCTGGGACAGTAGTTTATCCGAGGGAGAACCGTAAGGGTTGTAAAGAGTTTGATGACTTCGGGATTAAGTTTGATTCGAAGCCTGGTTCTTTGCCTAGTTTTGTTTTGGTCGATCGTGGAGGTATCTTGGCTTTTCAGATTTTTTTTGGTTGATTTGATTATTTGTCTGTGAGCCCTTTTGATTATCTAAATTAATTTTGCTGGTTTGTTTTTGGTATTGTTGTTTTTGTTATTATTATTTTAGACTTGTTTTAGTCAGGTAGTGTGTTGAAGTAAATTTGGTTACTTTCCTGAGATTTGAGGGTTTTATTTTCTCTTTTTAGTGATAATGAACTGGAAAGTCGGTTCTTGTAGTGTTTGATTCGTGCGGCGATATTCTTTGTTATTGACAATTTTGCTTGCTTTTGGTTCTATTTAGTCGTTCTCACAGATAATTGTTTTGTAATTAGATTAATTTGCTTTTTTAGTAACGCTTGTTCTGATGGTGAAGTTTTGTTTGAGATATCGGATTTACTTTATCTGAATTCAGTGCACTTTGTGTGTTTTATTAGCATGTATCTCTTTAAATTAAATAATTCTTTCGGAATTATGATATATGAGGTTATAAGAAGTTTCTTATATTTGACTGAAGAGTCGGCCTTTTTGTTACATTGGGAAAATCTGATTGGAAGTATTTTGTTTAAATTGTTTTCTGGGATTGATTTAGGAGTTAATCCTCCTTTCTACAGCACTAGATACACATAATACTATTTTTCTTTACCAACCCTATTTGCATGTTGAAATTCTAGGTTTCCATTTTGTTGGGTGACTATGACTCTTTCTGAATGAGCTATGAAAGTCCAAAGAACATTTGAGCTATATTTGTTTGTAGCTCTCTTTTCATGTTAAGCTGGCCTTGTAATATCAAATATCTTTCTTAAGTGTCCAACAGAGCTGAAATATTATATCTTGTTTGGCCATCAGAAATGATTCTACGTATAGGCTATTATCTTACTCATACTTGATGATAATGTGATGTGGTTTCAATTATTGGGGCCAAATGCTGTGAATAGTTGTCATAATGCAGGTAGGGTAAAGTATTCCTTGTATTAATAGGTTTTTTTTACCCTGACGGAACCCCTTTGATATACAAATGCATACAAATGCATTCACAGGTGATTGAGATATAAAAAAAGGGACTCTGGGAACTTACCTGATATCTTTTTTATTTTGAAAATTAGCCAATTACTAGAAACTTCTATAGAAAAGTTGGAAGTTGTCCGCATTATAATTCTTTTAACCGAACACTAGGTTTCTTGTCACCCATATTTTATTTTGATGTTGGATGTAATTTTCCATCTGCTTGATATGAATCCTTGAATGTTCTTCTTTTATAAGCTATTATCAGCCTTTGACAATTATTCTCTTAAACTTTTGGACCATGAAATATTGGCTTGTGTTGGAAAGAATGTGATTTGAATCAACAATTGAATTTTTTTATTGTTTTAGGAATTCAGAGATATTACTTGATTAAGTCAGATCTGTCAGATCTGTTTAGCTTCCCTAGATTTGGTTTGCCAATTTGAGTAGAATTTCAATGACTTCTTGAAAGTAGATTCATTGCTTCTTGTTTTGTTTAGGACTTGGCTCTTATATATAAGCCAATGATTTTGTCTCTGGGATGTAGACTGATGGATGAAAATAATATGATGGATGATTGTGTTTCACTTAATTTTTCTTTTTGTTCTAAATGTTTTGTCCTTGTTATCCCTGTTCACTCTAATTTTTATTTTAATCTATTCTCTGTTTGCTAAATGTTTGTCTCTCCAATCTTCTTTGATCTATATCTTTTCTCCCTGTCCCATGTCAAAGTATCTTATTTTTTGTTTTTCATTTAAAAAAAAAAATAGAATTTCTTGTTTTAAATTTAGTTTCATTAATGCTTTATGTTTCTTTCCAGATTGCTACTTTACTATGAAGGTTTGGAATGCCCAGAAAGCCGGTGCTTCTGCTGTACTTGTTGCAGATGATATTGAGGAAGCGTTAATAACCATGGACACACCTGAAGAGGATATTTCATCTTCAATATATATTGAGAATATAACGATACCATCTGCACTTATTGATAAAAGCTTTGGTGAAAAATTAAAGAAAGCACTCAGTGATGGAGAAATGGTAAATGTGAATCTTGATTGGAGAGAAGCTGTTCCACACCCTGATGACCGTGTGGAGTATGAGTTGTGGACCAGCAGCAATGACGAATGTGGAGTTAAATGTGACATGTTGATGGCATTTTTGAAGAAGTTTAGGGGTCCAGCGCAGTTACTTGAGAAAGGTGGCTACACTCTTTTCACACCCCATTATATAACTTGGTATTGTCCTAAGACATTCACTTTAAGTAGACAGTGCAAGTCGCAGTGCATCAATCATGGAAGATACTGTGCCCCTGATCCTGAGCAAGACTTCAGTTCTGGCTATGATGGAAAAGATGTTGTTCTTGAGAACTTAAGGCAGTTATGTGTGTTTAGAGTAGCAAATGAGTCCAAAAAGCCCTGGGTGTGGTGGGACTATGTAACCGATTTTCAAATCAGATGTCACATGAAGGATAAAAAATACAATAAGGAATGTGCTGATGCTGTAATCAAATCTCTAGGTAAATAATTTATCATCTATCTTCTGATTCTTAGTTTACAGGCCATTTATAGCCTCACGTAAAAAAAGATGCTGGTCTTTGATGACAAATGATATATAGGTGTTCATGTGATATCACAACAGGGCTTGATAGTAAGAAGATTGAAAAGTGCATGGGAGACCCAGAGGCAGATGCTGACAATCCTATTTTGAAAGAAGAGCAAGATGCCCAGGTAGTTGTCCTCCTATTTTGTACTGATACTAAATTTTAGTACATCTTGATATGTTTCAGTATGTTTAACAACATAAAGTTACATTTTGAAGCTTTTCTTTTCCCATTCTGTTTCAAAATGTGTGTTCTTAGCTCAATTATACATAATCACTTTGACTATTGCACTTTCTGTAGGTTGGTAAAGGATCAAGGGGTGATGTAACCATACTTCCTACCCTTGTTGTCAACAATCGTCAATATCGAGGTTTGTATGTGATGTTGTGTTCTGTAGAAAAAAAAATTAGACTTTTTCACTTTACTGAATCATGTGCTGCTTCTTGCAGGAAAGTTGGAGAAAGGTGCTGTCTTGAGGGCCATCTGTGCTGGTTTTGAGGAAACAACTGAGCCAGCTGTTTGTTTGAGTGGTGGTAAGTTTTAATTTTAGTTTGATATTAATTAGGGAAAATGTGTTACACTTGTTGGGTCATATATAGTTTTTCTGGTGCAACAATTGAAGTCTCAGAGCTTCTTACCTCAAGGGTGCTAATTGAATCATCAAATTTGAGAGATTAGCCTTCACTGTGTATGGTTTAACTATTGGAGTCAAGTTAATCAGTGAACCTTTTCCTGTGGCAGATGTGGAGACAAATGAATGCCTGGATAATAATGGGGGTTGCTGGCAAGATAAAGTAGCCAACATCACTGCCTGCAAGGTATGGATGTAACCATTTGACTAGGGAGGCTATTCTTTTGCTTCATATTTAATTTCATTGATTTTTTTTTTTAATTTAGCTGAGTTTTTTACTCCTCTAATAGGATACATTCCGTGGGAGGGTATGTGAATGCCCCCTGGTTGATGGTGTGCAGTTCAAAGGAGATGGCTACAGCCACTGTGAAGGTGAGATTGTTGTGAATTTAGCCTTCTATGTTTATGTAAGTTTAATTAGGAGATGAATTCATCTGATGAATGCATTGTTTGAGAATCATTGCTTTGCATATCCTAAACCTAAGATTTTCTGCTGAGTAAACCAAGGAAATGATGCTAACCTAACAATATATCTAATTTATATTTATTGTGTATTACTTTTCACCTGATAGATTTATAGCTGGTATCTATTTCCAATTTTCATTTTCCCTTAAAGGAAAATTATATACTTTGTATGTGTAATATTTTTGCGAATATCTGGTTGACAAAGAATGTAAGATATTTGCATAGAATGTGAGTTGCTTACCAAGTATATGGAGTAAAAAAAAAGAAAGAAAAGAGAATCATAAAGTCTTCTCAAAATAAAACAGTATTTGGGATTCAATGCTGGCGCCATGCAAGGCTTTCTTTTGGGAAGGGGGTAGTTGGAACCTCACAGAGTAAACCTATCCCAACATGGATCTGGTCAAGTTTAAGTTTTTCCATGTATCGCCTGTGCCTAGGTTAAGATGTGTATGTATTGTTGACTCAGGCTGAGCTGTGAAATGTTCATTTATCAAAACTCACAAAAAAGAACCCTAAGCTTTACTTAAGGGCCAGAATAAAGCAAGATAAACATAAATTTTGAATTCTTGCTTCACATAAGATTTTTGAATTTTTGAACTTGTAATTTCAGACACGTAATGGTCGAGTATTATTATTTAAGCAAGATTTTTTTTTTTTTTTTTTTTTTTACAGTTAGTGGTCCTGGAAAGTGCAAGATAAATAATGGAGGTTGTTGGCATGAGTCTAAGAATGGACACAGCTACTCTGCCTGTTTGGTCAGTGATCTTTTTACAAACTCTCAATTCTTATTCAACACACTTTCAAAGTCAGCACCAGAATTCATGTTTGCATATTCATAATTCTTTGTACAGGATTCTGAAGGTGGAAAATGCCAGTGTCCTCCTGGTTTTAAAGGTGACGGTGTCAAAAACTGCGAAGGTGAGAGTACTTCTATTATTATCTTATTTTATTTTTTTTCTTGCTAAGATGAATTGAATTTAAAGTTTGTTTTACTAAGAACTTGCGGTACATGTCATCAGAAGAATCACAGCTCTTTTCCACAACAGACAGACAATTTAATATGTCATGTGTAACTCTTTCAACAATATCAAAAGCAGTGGATACAAGGAATCATGACTCATGAGAATGCTAGTTTGCTTTTAGCAAATATGGCCGCATGCATAAAAATGTCAATAGATGTTTAGGGTCAACTTTGATGCTGAACAGGAAATCTCTGCTGTGCAGCATCTTAGATTCCAGCATTATAACTTGCTTGATATGAACGGGTTTTAGAACTGTTGGAAATTGATTCTAGGTGCAACCTTCCAGTGATTGAAAAGAAGAAAAGTGTTAAGAGATTGGACCTACATGCTAGGTCATTATACAAAGGGTTCATTAGCATTGACACCTAGGAGTGAGTGCAATCACATGCCCAAAGTAAGCTTCAACAGTAACAAAAATTTTGGATTATTCTGTTTGTTTTTTAATGTAATTGACAGAGTACATATTTTTATTTGGGTTTGCAGCTAGTTTTGGAATATGGAAAAAGTAATATGTAGTAGATGGGGGTTAGCTACTTTCCGCTAAAATTTTTCTCTTTACCATTGAAGACATGTCGAAGAGCCAGAATAAGTTTCTTTAGATTCTTCAAATGATATTTCAGTCATCTAAATATTTTCTCTATAAATACAGATATTGATGAATGCAAAGAGAAGAAAGCTTGTCAGTGCTCTGAATGCAGCTGCAAAAATACCTGGGGGAGCTATGATTGCACTTGTAGTGGGGATCTTCTGTATATCAGGGACCATGATACCTGCATAAGTGAGTTTGCTGACCCAAGATTGCTTTTTCAATACTTTCTCTATTATAAATATGCTTATGCTTTGCTATGGTTTTTCTCTTAATGGTCTCTCCTTGTCAATGACAGGTAAGAGGGCTACAGAAGTTAAATCTGCTTGGACTGCCTTTTGGGTCATTCTAATTGGCCTGGCTATGGCTGCTGGTGGAGCTTATCTTGTTTATAAATATAGATTAAGGGTAAGTTTGGGCCTATATATAAATATATAGTGTAGATTGCATTTCTCTGTTTTGCTAATGTTGGTTTATATTGATTCCATACAACCCTTTGAAATGTTGCTTTTATCATTGTATGGGCAAAATTTATCTAACGGCTGATATACTGTGACCCAAATAGGCAACTCATCTTGTCAAAATTTTTCCATTAAAGGAGGTTAATAACAGATTCAAGGATTACAAATTTCAAAACGGCTTGAATCTATCTTTAATTTTAGTCGAAGGGTACAGACGGATCCTACCAATCCATTATTATAGTAGGTGGTCTGGTGATACAAAATAAGCATGCCTCTTGAGTGATCACTCCATACTCACATACATTGTGTGAAATTTTAGCGCTCCAGCTTTGTGCTATGCAAATATTAGTCATCTGTCTTTTATCTTCATTTGTTATTTCATGCATGAGGCCGATTTTTTAAGCAAGAGCCAGCCATTTCGATAGATATGCAAATTTTGATTTTGCTTCTTATGGAAAAAATAAACGCGTTAATATGTTATTTTCACAGTTTTGAGTTGTTGATCTTTCTTTTCTCATTCTCTGGTGCTTCTGCAGTCATACATGGATTCTGAGATCAGAGCCATAATGTCCCAGTATATGCCTCTGGACAATCAAGCCGGAGTTCAAAATCATGTGAATGGTGAACACGCGTGAACAGGGAACTATGAATCTTTTAAGGGTCTTGACAATACCTACTGTATGTGTTTCAAAGCCATTCTTTGTTCCAGTCCTAAGGATTTGAAGCAGGGACATAATGTCTATGTAGTAAAAATGTTGGAATCAGACAAATATGTTATGCAGAATAGTGGTAGCTTTAGGATTTACATTTGGGGCACCGGAATCAGAAGGGATTTGGTTGTAACGTTCAAGAGTTTTCCGTTCCCATCCCTTTAAGATTATTATTTCCCCTAATTTACATGAACTCTAAATTCATTTTAAGCATTTATATGGGGATGAACATTTTCACTGATATGATTTTATTTTTAATTATTAAAAAGAAATCACTTTTTCGTTTGTTCCTATTAAGCTGTTGGGATAATTGCTACCAGTCGTTCTTTATTGTCAACATTGCATTAAGTATTTGAATCTGAAATTCTTAAGAATTGTTAAACGCAAAATTTGCTGTGGGGATTGAAGTTAAAGACTCAAGTCCACTGTATTTAGTTTCTTTGTCATCTTTGTCATCTTCTAAGGGACTTTTTTCTGCTTTCAACATGTTCTCTTGTCTGTAGCAGGGTGATAAGGAAAGAATGTATCTATTTTTATTGTCTAACTTTGATAAGGAATAAGACAGAATTGTGGATTGGAGTCGAGTTCCTTTCTCTTGAATCTTAGGAGTGGATTCAAATTGAACTGGTTTGGATTCGATTTTATATTTGGTTTAAACAAATTGAATTCAAACTGAAACTTCAATTTAATAATTTGATTCAAGATTGAGGGTTTGTTGGTAATTCCAAACTGAAGCTCTTTTATTTCTTTAGATATTTTTTTTCTTTTTTAACAGTTTTTTTTTTTTCCTTCTTTGATAATTGGTCATCTTTTCTAATGCAATTTACTCACCATTCAAGTCGACTTAAATTTGAACTTAAACCTATTATTCTAAATTTGTGGTAAGTTTGAGTTATCCTTTAGTCATGTCAAATCCAAGCTTGGGAGATTTATTAATTGGAATTGACTGAACACTCCTGTTTCACCGAAAAGCTGGTTATAGAAAATACTCAACACCCTGAACTCCAAGTTTCTTCCAGGCGCCGTCCCAGCTCTCCGCCATACAAGGAGCCACTCTGCATGGCGGCTGACTCTGATATCAATTATTACGAATCTATCAAGTGGGATTCACCCTTAAAACTGGCTTTAAAAGATATATAACTAAAAAGTTTTTAACCTCTCAAGGGAGTTTGGTTTGTGAGTGGAATGGTCTTTATGACTAAAGTTGTGGGTTCTAGCAACTTGTTTTTTGTTGATTGGCGCTTCATGAAAGAGAATTTCGATAATAAGTTAATTAGCATGGCTTTTATACCAATAAAAATCTGGAAGCAGAAGAAGTAAAGCTCAAATCATTTCTGTTATATTCAGCCGATGAATAGGATTGAACATATCCAATGAATTTCTCGAAAAAATTACTCTCATGAATCTGATGAGAGAAAATTATGATTTACTTGGTAAAATTAAATATATAAATTCATTGCATAATGGCAAAAGTTCTATCATATATGAACTTGCCATTTGTATTTTAAAGGAAATTTCAAGAATGCCCCTCAATTATCTTCCAGATTCACCTAGGTGCAGTGAATTTGAGATCAAGTCCTATGGCCTTTCCATTGTAAGCAATGGGAGCATACATCCATAGATCATCAGAGCTTAAGAGCTGCAAAAATCGAAACCAAAAAGAGAACAAGAGTTAGATAATTTAATCCATGTTTTCTCAAAGTTGTTCATCATCTTCTTCATTTTGCCATTGATCTTACCTTAATTTGAAGCTGTAAGAACTTCACATACTGGACAGCTTCCTCTAGCATTGTGCTAATATCAACCTTTGTTCCATTAGGGACAAGGCTCTGTAAAATCCTCAGCCTCTCATTGATTCTTTCTCTTCTTTTCTGCAAGATAGAATAGGGAAAATGTTCATTACTCAACTTTCTATAAATTGCCAGAAAAATTTTAGATGCTTACCCTTGCATAAAGGCTTTGAGGATCAGTCGCGGAGCCCCTGCTTGCTCTTGTTTTGCCATTGAGATTGAGAGCCGCATTCCCTTTTAGTTCCTGAGAGGCGTTCGAATAATCATTGTCAGAGAAGCCACTGCTTGAGGTCTGCCTGGTAGGAGGACCACCATTATTATTGTCTTCCGGATCATTGTTGCTTGGTGAAACAGCCTTCAGGTTTTTTCTTGGCCTGGAAGTCTTCTTACTCTTTTGAGCCTACAATATTGTTAAACTATAATAATCAGTAAGAGTTTTAACCACAAATGACTAAATGTTCCATATTGTACTCACATCAATTCTGCCTCTAGATCTTTTCTTAGAGTTCTCAGATGAGTGATCGATGATTATTTCTTCAGGACCTGGTTCTGGAATTTGCATCCCAGATCCATTTGTGGGCTGATTTTCCTTACTCAAACATTCATCACCTTCAATTAGGAAAGAGGCGGTGTTGTTTGCATCTTCCAAACAGAAATCCATAGACATGGAACTAAAACAGTAGCTTTCCTGGCTAGAAGAACTTGGAAAAAGATTACTACTACCGCCACTGTAACTATATGAACTAGAATTAAAACCTGACAAGCTCATTGTTGTTGATTCATGGTGGCCAGGCCAAAACACTGACTCTCTGTTGCCATCCAACTCATTCAGAAACTGACAGTTTCCGAGAAATTGAGCCATGAAATCAGCCTCCTCATTAGTATACATTCCACTTAGAGATCCCCAGTTTCCCTCTGAAATAGCTCCCAGGGCCTCCATTTGTCCTTGTTTTTGTTATAATAAGAAGAGAAATAAGCTCTGAAATTCGGAAGATTGCTCGAATGAGAAAGAGGATAAGCGTTGTGAGACATATTTATACCGAAGAATGTCTGCAAAAGGGTAAAGTACCCCAAATTCACTCGCTTATACAAATATGGGTAGATCCAAATTGACTTCCATCAGATCGAATCTATAATTTGGTTTGAACAAATCAATTTTGAAATAAAATTCTAATTCGATAACTCAAATACTCATTTATTCAGAGATTTATACGAACCGAATTAAATTCAAACATCTCCTGGCTTAAGTATGTTAAACAAAAGTTAGTTTAAATTTGACTCAATCTTTAAGTTTGAAGCTCGTCTTGAGTTTATAATTCGAATTTGTAATTTGAAATTATAAGTTAAGTTTACAAGTCATTAACAAAATGAACTTCATTTTGATAATTGTTTGATATAATTTAAATCTAGTTATAGATTAAATTCAAACTGAATCATATCATCACCGAAGACTTGAATTAGATAAGTTTAATTTAGAAAACAAGTTAACCCCATTCAAATTTGACATAAATAAATTCGAATATAGTTTAACCAAGTGTACTCAACTTTCAAGACTATCCATTTGAAACGACATGGAGAATAACTGCAATCGGTTGGGATGAAAAGCAGCAGAGGCGTTGAAAGTGAGACATGGGAAGAAAAGAAGCACACCAGGTAATCTTCAGAACGTGGGGGCGTTTTAATGAAAATAAATTATGTTTAAACAGTACGAATATCAAAATTTAATGCCAACAAAAAGGACGGCCAGATCGTGAAGCCAGATTTCTTGTATCTTTGAAACTTACTGTAACCCTAATTTCAACGTCCATGGAATATTTGAAAAGGTAATCAATGGTGGTAGCAGAAAAGAGGAAGAGGAGACCAGAGAGAGCATTTTTCCTCTGCAAAAATTAACTCTAAATAACTCCAAATCATTGAAAATGTACAAACCCAAATCCTTAACCAAATTTAGTTAACATAAAACAATAATAATAATAATAATAATAATATCTATCACTTTACATATCAACATTTTCTCTTCAACTAAGTCTGCCTATCTGATGCTAAATTTGTATTTATATTTTATATTTCTCACCATTCTTATATGTAATACTAACAACCACCATAAGTCCATAAATTTGACCATCTAACACCAATGTCCTTCTTCTGCCCTTTTAAATACATTAATATTGTAAATAAGATTAGAGACCCTTATCTTATGCTTCGTGTCAGGCCGAGCTCAGTATGATCCACCATTCCAACAAGTTGGATGGGAGTTGAGCTTGTGATGGGAAAAGGTCTTAAACACGATTCAAGGCCTTTTGATCACACTTTAGTGGCTTTTAACGGACTAACCCATCACCCATTTTTATTATAATTTAATACAGCTTTTTCTCAATTCGGATTAAATCCACCCTAGCAATGGATAATACAGTGAAGAACTAGTCTAATTTTCCATGGCCACCTCCTGAAGTCCCACCAAAGATTCCAGCGACTTTAACTCCCCATTTAGGCTAAAACTAAAACATATTTTTCTTAAACAAAGAGTAAAGGAAGCTTCCCAAATGCGTACAGATTGAATCATAAACTTAATTTATATAGAATTATGTTCAAATATATTATTGAAACAATACAGAAGAACTCGCCAGCCGGCCATCTGCACGATCTCTTGTCAGCTGGTTCAAAAACTTTATTCAGTTTTTTCCGCTTAAAAACAACTCGTTAGGGTGGGAACCGGGAAGGAATAAAATCCCCGGAATACAATAATTTGGAAAACCTTGATAAAATCTGATCTTGTTAAGCACGTGAGAATTATTATTCCATTTCTTATTTGTGTTAATTGATTCATTCATTGCCGGCTGCTCGGTTTCTTTCTGGCATGGACGACCCTTTCCCATTAAACAGACTCAAGAAGATACATACATGACAAAGTTATATAATATTTGTCTTCGTAATGGAATGTTAGTTTCATTTGTTTATGTTCATTCTCCAGGCTAAGTCCATTTATTTGTTGATTTAGATGTTGTGCATCTTAAAATTTAATGGGGTGAGGCATTGGTCCTTAACCGCATGACGGGTTCTCATGTACATATAAAATCTCCATTTTAGTAGCTCTTTTCGATGATCAAACCGTCATTTTCAACTCTCAATGTGGATTTCATCATTTTCGATGTCGATTTTATCATTTAATTTAGTTTCGACATTAATCACATATAATTTGATTAATGAATACCGTATGAGCTATTTCTTCATTTTTTATTCTCTTAGAATAAAGTTGCCATAAGTAGCATTTAAAGTCAAATTTTAAGAAGATGGTTGTTCTATTCATTGTTTGGGAAATCAGTTGGGAAATATTTTATTACAAAAACTAATATTGTATATCTAAGTTTTTCTATCTTTAGTCATGTGACATTAATTTCGTCATACAGATAAATTAATTATGTGGAGAGACCATTTCCAACCTTAACCATGCTAAACCTGACTAGTTAGTATCTTTAAAATTAAAAAATAACAATTTTCCCACCGTCCAAGAAAAATCATGAGAAACATAGCAGTAAATTTTTACAAATATTCTGAGACTAAATACACATAATTACAATACAACTCCATTTTGAACACATCATTTTGCCTTAAACTTGATTAACGATTCCACTCCAAACAGATAATAAAGGGGCAAAGAGAAAAGAAAGCTAGGAAAGGCTATATAACATTCAGTGCCATCTGCATTCAAAAAATAACAGAAAAGGACAAAATCTCTCCTACCTGCTGTGTGTTTCAGCCAAACCAGCCACAGGTTAAACATAAGCAGCTGAACAAAGGAAACAGGCACCACTATGAAGAACTGGCAGGTGGTATTCGTGTAATCAACCACAACCTTAAATTATAATCACTGCTGCTCATCATTGGGCAGCCCTTCCCGTAGAGCCCGTCGCGCAAGTCTGTAATATAGAATCCCCATTGTAGCCATGCATGCCCTGTACACGTTAATAGAGACAGAATCAAGGAAAATAGGACAATGTCTCCAGTTTTTGTGTGTTAAACCAGACACACACGGTTACATAAGCAATATGTACATAAGCTTGTGAAGGTGAACTTAATCTAAGCCTTTTTTCCACTCCTTTCTATCGTTTTTCCACTTCCTTTTATTCGTGGTAACATATCGAGAAAAAAGGAACATGTTGATGGCAAAGCACACAATCTTCAGCAGATGTGCATGAAAGAAACACAAACATCACAAGCACACCCATAGTACCGAATATGAAAAGCAGACATTACATAATTGCTATTAAGAGCAGGATTTTCCGTGGATCTGTCCTTGAGGGTCTCTGATGCCGCAATCGACCTTCTGGGGCATCATCTGCATTTGATGCATCTTTACGTGGAGGAGCAGTGACTGGTAAAGTTGGTAATGCACTTGACCAGAAAGGCAACAATGCTCTGAGAAACTTATGACGGAGGGGACCTACAATGGCTCACCCCAATCAGCTTTACTTTTAATTCTAATATCAGAGTCGAGGACAGAAGTTAGAAGAATTAACAAAGCATGCATTGAACAAAAGCACAGATTGGTCAAGAAAACAAGATGAGTATTCCACACATTAGCAATGCTACACGTTAGCAACACTCAACAGGAAGAAAATAAGTAACATCAGGTATTCATGTAACAAAGAATCTCAGAACAGTTCAGTTGCTAAGCTGAACAGCTTGTTCATCATATAAATTTACTGAATGTTTTACTCACCCCTCCGCGTATACTTCTTATGACTCCCATCTTCATCGTCTGCAAAATATGAAATTTCAGAGTTCTGTCGCTCAACATGGGCTGTACTCTTTCGTGTTGTAGCCCCCGGCTGTATTACATAGCAATATCAAAAGAAAATGAAGATAACAAATTAAACAAACATCCAATCAAAAGGACTCCTGCAGAAAAACTTACAAAATGACATAAAGATCTTATTTTAGATTTAATAAATTAACAACAAAATCCTTACACCAGGAGCACTAGAGCTTTGGATAAAATTCCCTGTTGAGCTAGGACTCTCTATCTCCGTAATTTCTGACACAGAAGTTGGTGCCATGTATCCTTCAGTTATGTTTATTCCATCTTTTGACGCAGAGGGTAATGAGCTTGCATTAGAAGAAGAAATTATTGGATCAGACGCAAATGCAGGGGGAGGACTGCGGGGCTCCGTCACTGTCAAAGAAACTGGATGATTTCCGAACAAACTCTTTTCCAGCCCAGTCTGCAAAATGTTAGGCAAGAGTCGTTAAGGTCTCAATGAACTAAAGACCCCCTAGATCACAATCAACAAAAATAGAAAATCAAAAACAGTCCCCAGATATTAGATCCAATGCACATTTCTGTTACAAAGATGCATGCCTTTTACCCCATATTAGTAAACATAAGTCTGACATATAGGCCATCCAACCATCAAATATTACAAGCTATATAAACCTATGGTGAAAGCACAGAACTTAAGGATGACTGCAAAAGGTAAGACATCTGTATCAACTATTGAAAATGAGTATATTATAATTATGCTCACAAAAAGAATTTCAGCTTTGATGGAACAACAATTAGATAATCAAAGTACTAGATAAAAATAGCCAGGTTCTCCTCAGAATGAAAATTAATTTACGACAATCTTAGAGAGAAGCATGAATGTGACCTGCATAATTGCTTCCTTCAGCAGTGAATGAAGACGGGACCCTGAATCTTTAACACACTTAGGAGGCCATATCTGCAAAAACGAGAACACCATGTGGAAATGAACCATTGCAGAAAATATGCTCAGCAAAAAGAAAATTCTAACCAACAACCCAAAAAGTAAAAAGTGTATGCATATACGTCAAGCAAAAATGACAAAAGGCCATAATTGCATAGTTTATTGGTAACATAATACAAAATAAAACAGTGAACACTAAGGCAAAATTTGAAATCATGGAGTATTATGCCAATTTGGCTCAATTGTAATTAAATGCTACTAGGCAACATAATATCTTAAGTAAAATCTTCACACTGTATTCTTATATAGGTATTCCAATAAGCCAAAAACCAATTCCACTGAATCTTCAAGATATTCAAACTGTTTAAGAATCACACAAACAACTTTATGAATCAAAATTAACCATTCCTCATTAATATGGTATTCCAAATATGTCAGAAACTTGGATACTTCTTAGTCAAGTGGTCCAACTGTCCTAAGTGTAATGCTACATGGATGTTTGAGGATGAGCTTCGTTCCCTAACTTCCACTCTTTTGGAGGATTATTTGCAATCTAACTCTCCAAAGTTGAATTCTTCAATCAAGGGAGAATGAGGTGGAACCCATCAAAGATTTTGGGATCCCATATTATAAGCAGAAATTCAGTATGTAATTATATTTAGGATTATTTTCTTATTTCATTCATATAATTTTATTAGAAAGATTTTAGATTATTTTAGGAATTTTAATGATTAATTTAAGAATTTTAATTAGATATTGATTACTTATGAGATAAGTATTAATAACCTCTATAAAAGGCTTAAATATTCATTATATAATTCAGTTATTCAAACATTATTTTAAAAATACAATTTGAGATTATCTCTCTTCGATTGTTAGTCAATTATTCC
The DNA here is from genome assembly GCA_026122585.1 of Anacardium occidentale. Lineage (NCBI taxonomy): Eukaryota > Viridiplantae > Streptophyta > Magnoliopsida > Sapindales > Anacardiaceae > Anacardium > Anacardium occidentale. The sequence continues at coordinate 76,930 of JAJEJH010001004.1, forward strand.
CTTAAGTCATTCTTCTATCTTGCTCGTTCGTCAGTCTCCAATTATTAGTCAATTGTTCTTTTGAATCGTTTATCAATCCTAATCGTTTGTTAATTGAATCCCATTATATCCTTTACCGTTCATGTCCTATATCACTTTCACAACCTTTAAACCTTTCATTTGTGGCTTCCCATCAACCACTCATTGCAATGACATCTAAAATTATCCTAAGCTCTTCTAATGTCCCCTCACATGTATTCTCATGCAGACCAAACACACCCACAGCCACACTAACATAAACTGAAAAATAATTTCTTAAGATTTTAAGTAATACAATAAAGAAATTCAAAAACTAGAACAACTGGTTAACCTAGATCTACTACTATGTTGACTGAACATTTAATCTAAAACCTTAAACTAGCAAGTAAGGGCCTAACAAGGATCAATAAGCCCTAAAAATTACGATGCTCTAGTCTAGAACGCATAACAAGCAACTCTCAACTGGTAAAGAAAGGATTTAAGTTATTATTTTATATCATGACTCAAAAACTCTGGCAACGTTACCATCATCTGCGTATTCATAAATTCATTATTATGATTTTTTAAATTTTTTTCTGTGTGTATATCCCTATCAACCACTAATTGCAATGAAATCTAAAATTAACTTTCAAAATAGTTAAAGAGCATGCTAAAAAGTTTTTATATATCACCTGAAAGACTACTCTACATGAACAGCTGACAAATATAACAATGAAGTGAAGAAAATGGATATAACAAGATTATAAAACAAGTAATATAGGACTTACCGCAGTAGAACATGATGGACACACATATCCAGCTGGCGCAGTGTGTGGAGGAAAGCTTTTGATATGTGAAACCAAACAACTTGTGTGTATAACATCTAAAATGAGCAAAAAAATTTGCCGTTATGCTCAATATGAGATCACCACGCAATCCCAAAACAAAAAATTTGCAAAAGGATTTAACAATATCTGAAAAATACATACGTAAGCAACCCAATCGAGTGATTTGAGAGGTGGTCCCCTCTTCAAGCACTGCTTGGCACTGGCAACACTTTTGAGGCCAATCATACTCCGCATCTATTACCCACTCTGAGTAAGTACGAATCTGAAAATATGAAAAAAAAAAAAATGCAGAAATTTACAAAATCGTCAAGTCCGATATGCCAATAAAAATTTAATATTGAATTCCTAACAACTGTGGCCAATGCAAATACACAGAAACCGCATACAAAGTTTCCAAGATAATCTATAATCAAGGTTTCTATTCAAACATACATCCTAGAGGAAGTAATTGTTTACTATTCTAGGCAATTGCTGCTAAAGGTTTAAGATCAAGAATGCAAGTGACAAGGTTAAAAGATCTAGAATGTTAGTAATAGATGTTGACTAAGGACAACTGTGACAAGAATACCATCTAATACTTTATAATTGGAGGAAATAGAGCCTACATTTATAGAAAAGAAAAATGCACTGAAAAATACTTAAAAAGGGGAGGGAAGGGGAAGGTAAATCATCTAAACTGGTCTGGGAACTCCATAACTCAACCTAGGAAGTTTACGGGATCTAACTATAATCAGCCAAATTTGGTTTAACATTGATTTAAAGCTGATCGATGTTACCTAACGCTAATCCAACATCGGAATCTCATGCATCTACATGATTACAATCTTCATAGAAAACTTAATAACTTTCATTGTTTAACTCTTTCTAGCTTTACACAATAAAGCTGAACTATGCTTTACTCCGATACCAAAATCAGCTCTAAAAATAATCCATACAAATCCATAATCGAATAGTAGGATGCATGATTATAGCCTTCACTAACTCCACAACACAACAGGATCAAGTAAATCAATGCACATCAGAAACAAACGGACGTAGAATTCACTGAACTTACCACACATATTTGGTGCTCTGGAAAGCAAATGCATTCTCCACAAACGGGAACCTTGTGCACGAAACAATATAATTTGGTTGCCTGAAACACGCACACACGCGCGCGACTAACAATCAGTAAACAAAAATGAATTCGGCACTCTTTGTCCGTCAAATGAATCGATCTAGAACAATAAGAACAGCCACGATTTGAATTGTAAACGATCCGACTAGATCAGAAACAACAAAATAGTGAAACAAATTAGATCTAAAACCTCATTTAATACACTCTAAATATTGACACGAATTGAATCACTCTGGCATCAAAATTATAAAATCAACTTCATTAACAAGTTGGACGAATTGAATTTAATGATCAGCGACAATAGAGACAATACCTTTCGGCATTTGCAAACCACCATTGCACCGGAAACCGATCAGACACGGAATCAGTAAGTGTGAAGATTAGATATTGTTAGAGATTAATAGATTACACAGTTATTCGCCATTTCAATTGTCTAGGGTTTAAGCTAAAGTTTTGACAGACTGATTGAAACTTGGAAGAGAAATCTGTTCGGAAAACAAATAGCAAGGGTTGTTTTGTCTACTAATTATTTCGGTTTAGGACTGTCAACTGGGTTGGCTGGGTACCCGAGCTCCGACCGGTAATTAGATGAAATAACTAAGATTAAGAGGGGTAAAATAGTCATTATAATTTTTAATTCAAAATCACTCGTAATGTTTATGTCACATAATTAATTGATTAATCTCGTAAACGACATTCTCATTTCCTTCTTTTACTAGTCAAGGCAAAGAATATTCTGTAAGGCTACGCTCGGATTGATTAGGAATTTAATTGGCCTTTATAACACGGCAAGATCACGATTACATAATGAAACTCTTCTTTGTTCGAACTCGCATCCACGATGAGTAATTCTTAGGACTCGTGTTTGAATTAAGAATACTCGAAAATATTATTTCAATATAACTTTTTTCTCTTTGTTTTATAAATATAAAAGACTAATACAAAGGAATAAAAAAACCAAAACTGCAAGCATATCTTGAATGTTTGGTTGTAGCTAGCTTTGTTATGCATGAAGTAACTCTTAACGTTTTCTGGCGGACGACTTTAACGCCGGGTTTGGTGGGAAGGAAAGTGGGGGGAAAAGCCAGGAAAACAGGGTGGGCAGTAAGGGGCATGTGATGATGATTAAAAGGGGGCTTGTATCCGAGTCAAGTAGCCCAAAAGGAAGATACAAGAATGTGGTAGGGCAGGAGGATGAGAGAAAGGCAAGAATTGACTGTAAGTTCGTATGAACAAAAGGGTAACAAGTGTCAAGAGGCACGCAAAAGATATAAACCAGAGAGATGAAGAAGATGGCTGACGAAACGAAGAGGAGGGGGAGGATGGGAACATGTGCATTGGAGGCAAGAACCACATGGGCTCGGTTGGGTGGGATTGGTTTCAACCCTTCCCTTCTCTAACGTAACACATGATTGATTCTTCTCTATTGGTTCATTTTATATATAGTTTAAACAAATCAAATTCTTATATGATTGATATTAATTTGATCCTAAATTTTAAACAGACAATTCAAATTTAAATTTAAATTTGTTCAAATTAATAAAAAATATCATTAAAAATATGACACTAAAAGAATAAATATTATCATCTGAAAAACATTTAAATTAAATTATAAAACTAAAACTCTAACTTAAATTCATTCGAAATCAAATTTAATACTAATATCATCTCCTTTCTCAAAAGTTTTTTTCCTCTTTTTCACCGATACTCATTTATTTTTTTAATATTTTTCTTTAAAATTCTTCCTTCAGTGTTATTCTGAATTAAATATTATAAGTTATAATAAACTCATCAAAACTTTTAAAAGTCACAAGAGACCTATTGACAACGCAAAATGTTAAAATTTAATGATTCTTGATATCTCTTTTGTCTCAAATATGATTAAATTTTATCAAAATTTAATTAAATTTGTTATATCTTTATTGAAGTTTTATTCATCAAAGAAAGTAGACAACATATTCAAATTAAAGAAAATGTTTTTTTTTTTTTTTCTAGAAAATGAAAATAACAATTTTTCCTTTTCATTGTCCATTTTTTATTAATGGAATTTGATTTAAGACCAGGAAATATGATTGATGTCATAAGGGGGTGAAGTTATTTCGGCCAAACTTTGGGTGGAAAAGGTATCTCAGTCTTTATGGAAATCGGAGACAGAGTAGAAGAGAAGTACATTCCAATTAAGTCTAGTACTGAAAGAATAAATGAATGAATCATACTACAAAGATGAATTCTCTGTACAGATACAATTCATCTAAACCAAAGATGACCCAATTGAAACAAACAAAAAATCAATAATCTTTTTTTCATATATGACGATCTATAATTCTAATTCAATCAATCTTTCTTAAGAACAAGACTAAGATCTTGCAGTTTGTTTTGGTCCATCAACAACTTGGGTTTCTTTGTCGCCAAGGGACTCTGCACCTCCTGGGACCAGAACTCTGGCAAGGCCGGCAAGTTCAGGTCAAACCCCCGTAGACTGTTTGACCCACCGCCCTCAGAAAACGAAACACTGGCTGTAGCACTAATGGAGGAGAGGTTAATATGGTTACTGTTACTGTTGGTGTTGGTATTGTTGTTGCCGCCTTCATAGTGGCAACGCTTGTGACCTCCCAACGCTTGACCCGAAGGAAAAGTCTTGTGGCAAATTGAGCACTCGTGACTCTTTCCACTCCCGCCGCTTGTGGAGGCAGCAGCGGTGTTGACTTCATTGGAAACAGCGGCGACAGTGGTCGAGGAGGAGAGTGATGTTTCAGCGGAGTTCTTGCGGTGACTAGCCTTGTGTCCACCCAGAGCTTGGTAAGAAGGAAAAGCCTTGTTGCATACGGCACACTTGTAAGAAAGTTTCAAACTTGGAGGCTCCAGCAACCGCTCCTCCGGCCGTTGTTCAGATGACGACGAAGATGGGTTCCCAGCGGTGAAGGTGGTAGTGGTAGTGGTGGTGGCGGTGGTTCCACCACGAGCAAGCATGATAAGGCAAAGAGCCAAGTACTCTTCCTCAGTAGGAGCTGGAGGTTCACTCCGGGGACGCTTTGATCGCTTTCTTTTAGTCCATGAGTCTTCATAACTGAAGGCCTGAGTGGCCGCAGTAGGAGATTTCAAAGCTTGAAGCGCCATTGAAATTGAAACGGTCTGGACTGGAATGAATTAATGGGCAAGAAAGACTGAGACTGGAGAGCTTTATATATAGGCAAAAACTGACTGAGCCGTGACTGGTCTACTTTGTCGACCAGTTCAAGTCAAAACAATGCAACGCCTGCTCATTTTTAAGCAACGTCGGATTACTTGGCCTTGGGGCTACATTAAGACTCTTGAGCGCGTGTGGGACACGTCTTATTATTATTACTATTATTTTAATATAAAAAATTAACAATCCAACAGACCATCTAAGAGCCATGGTTGGTCTGTTCTACTATTCGGTGGTTTTAAAAATCAGATTGAATATTGGGTCAATATGAAAACATTGCTTTATAATGTCGTATCTGTAATATATTTGTGAGATTATATTGCCTAATTATGTTTTTCTACATTTATTATATGTAATCAAATCCCATGTTCACATTTTGATAGGTAATTAATTGAGGATCTCCTTATACTTAGGATTATATTAATGCAAAAAATAAAATATTTTATTTTATTTAATTCGTTTAAATTCTCAATTATGTCCTTTACCATAAACAAATAGGAAGAACAAACTTCACTGCCAAGGCCACTTTGGTTAAAACAACTTGAAACAAAAAAGAGGATTTCCACTTTGATCAAAAAAAATAAAAGTTAAATATTAGCATCATCTTAATTAATTACATAAATTTATTCTTGTTTTTGTTTTAAATTAAATAAATTCAAAATAATTAATTTAAATAAACTCTTAAATTTAAATTAAATTATTATTAATTCGGATGGAGCAGAGTCCACCCCTTGGCAACGGAGTACAGTAGAGTGCAAGTGCGAAACACTGTAACTTTACAACGGGCACGCCATCTGTTTCTTTAAGAAAGGACGGACACGTGGGAGTCTATTATTCTCGGTTGAGGCCGTCCATTGGTTTGAGGTAGTACTTGTGCGAGGACGGAACGTGGAGAAAAAGATAAACGTGGTCATGTACCACGTGGCGGAACCAAGTAGAAAAACGAACATGCTCCAGAATTCTAGTTGGTGGTAGTTTGTTAATTCAGTCTTACGTGTACATATTTTCTTAATTGAGAAGAGGTGTATGATGTGCCTGAGATGTTACCAGTTACTTTACTTCACTGCTGGGAGGGAGCGCAAAATAAGATAGAAAAAATCTGAAACAAGGCATACAGAATTCCTCCGTGTTCAAATTGCTGTGTAAAAAGTATACGACGAATCTTGGGTGGCGGGAATTACGGGGTGATTATCCCGGCCATCCAAATCCAGTTTGGAGGGTGTGAACTGGAATTTCAGTCTTTAGACTCCGTGTGGAATTTGATAATTTTTAGCATCACTCTTTAACACAATGACGACACCAGAAATTATTATCAAACATGTTACTAAAATATATAATTTTTAAATTAATTTTATTTAAATATTTTAATAATAAATAAAATTTATATTTAGAAAATAAATTTTAAATAAAAAATTAAAATAATAATAATAATAATATTTATAATAATAAACAAAAATCTAATTTTTAAAAAATAGACTTATAAATTATAAATTACTATATAATATCTTTCATTTTATTTAATTAGTTAAAATTTATGTTTAAAAAATAAAATTTAATTAGAGATGAAGACAATAATGATATTTATAATAAATAGTTTAAACAAATATAATACTTATATTTTATTATTTATCAATTTAATTTCAATATTATATAATATAAACAAATAAATATATATGAAAAATTATCGTGTTCTTATTTAATATATTATAGTAAATTAATTTTATTAATACAATATAAATTAAAATTATAAATATTGAATTAAAAAACAAAAATTAATTTATGTAAAAATTAAACTAAACTTAAATATTAAAATATGATAAATAAAGTTTAAATCATCATTCATTCCACAAAACAAAAAATTTTTGTTAAAATTAAAAATTTGTCTTTTATTTTACTAAAGTAAAAATAATGTTAAACTCAAAATGTTTCTTCGAAAAAACTCACGAACCCCAAAAAATTTAGAAACTAAAAAAGTCTACCATATAACTTAAAAATTAAAAAAATTGACTCATACATAAACCCGTCTCTGCTTGTAGAATCAAAACAATACAAAAAAAAAAAAATTGAATTATGATTGAATAATTTTGATATAAAATTTATTTTTAATACTTAAACTGATATATAATATAAATATGATCGGATGAGATATATTATCCAATATACTTCAGCATAGAGATTCCACTGTTTTGCCAATGGTAAAGAAAACCTTTTAATGTTAAATTTACCACATGCATGGTATATGACAAATTGACGTTCGACATGGCGTCATAGTTTCAGGGAGATTGAGTCAATGGGGTTGGAAGAAACAAGTGGTCGAACACGTCGAGTGCTTGAGGGTGCATATTTATTTATAATCAGGTCAGCTGCGCAGCCCTGGCGACAAAGGCGGGATGGGATGTTTTGGGTTGTGAATACATTACATACAAGTAATAGAGATGAAGTCATGCCATGCCTCACAAAAGTCATAATAAATGATAAAAACAAGACTGCCAGGGAACTCTACTGGAAGCTTCAAGAAACTTGTATGCCTTGTCGTTGTTGTCAGTTGGCTGTTTAAGAAGAAGAAGAAGAAGACTGATTTGATATGTCAACATGTTCACCCCCATACTTGGGACTTGGAATTGGCTGTTTCGTGTGCACCAATCCTCTTTCCAGACTCAGCAACCAAAGGGAAAGCCCTTCGGGATCAATTGTTCTCCATAACTTTCTAATTCGGTCTGGCTAAGGAAACTAATTTTATTGACTTACTTAGTCCCTCTAAAATATCTAGACACAGAGGCTTTACATTAGGTATAAATTTGAAACAAATTGAGTTTAAATTAGTTTAAATTGAGTTTAATTTAATTGTATATAAGTTTGGATTTGTTAAGTTTGAAATTAACTCATTTGAAATAAATTAATTTTGAATTTAATTTAATTTAACTTATTAAATACTCACAATATTATTATTTTTAATTTGAGCTTGAATTTTGCTAAACGAAACTTTCAATATAAAGACTGATTCCCAAATTTGTTTAATTTGAATCTAACTTTAGTTCATATACAATATTTTAAAAGTAAAACAAAAGATTGATGTGGGTAAGAGGACATTTTGGAATTTTTTTTAACTATTTAAATAAAATTTGAAATATTTTTTCCATTGAAAATTAAATATAAAATTTGAATAACAATTAACTCGATTTGAATTTGAGCCAATTGCCATATATGACTACGGGTATAATTGAATCAATTTGAATGAATATTTAACCAACTCAAACTTGATTTAGTTACTTAAACAGATATTCAAACTCATTAAATTGGTAAAGTCTTTACTCAAACTCGATACAAATTGAACTGATTTGAGTTTCGATAAAAAAATTAATTTTATTCTTTTAATTTTTAAATTACTATGTTTTAACCACATGATTTATATATTTATCAAATATATTTATATTTAAGATATAAAAATAATATTTTAAAATCGTAAATGCAAGATTTTAAATTATTTAAAATTTACTGATATTTTATTCAAATTGAATCATAAACTCATAAGCCAACCAAATCGACTTTCCTCAAATTCCAACTCATTCAAGGTGCATATCCTTGTGTAATCATCTACTAACTACTATGACTGATTGAAAAATGTTTAAGTTAACCCAGTAAGCTTGCTGGGCGGTGATATGGTAGGAGTCTCGAGTTGGCCAGAGACGGAGGCAATGGGAGACGCTGACGGATGGGCGAAACGTACGTGAAATTTCTGAGGTCCATTTTCACACTGAACATATGAATATTGACTCAAATCCCACCTTCTGCAATTGTAAGGCTGAAGGACTAACTCCCACCAAGGTCGCCGTCCCGTTTGACCACAACAATCAGATCGACTGTTTTGTTTAATGACACCAATCGAATCAGTTATTTCTTAGTTTGCCTTGATCAGTTTCGTTAACAAATATTGTTAAAAATAATTGATATTTATTATTGATAAAAGAGTATAAATTTAATCGTTTTTCACAAATGAAATAGTTAAATCTAATAATCATTTAATTTTATTATTGACAAAATTATTTTTTAAAATTTAAAAATTTTTAATTATATATAATAAAAAAATTGTTATAATTGTTTTTTAAGGATAATTTAATTATTTTATTATAAATATTAAAAAATTTAAATAAAAAATAATGAAAAGATATATATATAAGTTTTTAAAAAATTAGATAATAAAAATATGTACTTGCAGAAAACCCTGGGTGGGAATTAGTCCTTTGGCCTAATTGTAATTGTAGTTGGAAAGTTCTATTTGACAGTTTCTAGTGCAGTCGTTTTGACCGTTGAATCAAATCGATTGACGCAAGAGTGCCCTCAGCGTTACATATGGAATGATTGGAGCTGATTGAACTTAGACTGATGACCAGTCCAAATAAATCCCGAGTTAAAATAATCTTAACGCCAGATTGAACCGAAATAGTTTGACTTTGTCAAATTATTAATTGATTTTTTTTTTTGATAAATTTACTTTTTATGATTATTTTCTTCTTTTATATATTTAACGATTTTTCAATAATATTTTTAGTAAAATAATCATCAATCAAATTAAATTTGAACTAAATTTAAAATAATTTTTATTTAAATTTAATATAATTTGATTTTAAAAATTTAATCTAATGATAAAGGTAAGGATCATCTAAAGTGGTGACTTAAGTAATCACAAACCTTTGAATTTAATATATTCGATCGATTAGAATTAACGGATTAATATGGATAAGAGTTTTCAAATTATAAACAAAAAAAAAAAGGCAAACGACAAATTTCCACCTAAGGTTTTCTTAAATGACAAATCTCATGCATAAAGTTTAAAAAGAGAAATACCTGTTCTTACTTTTTAAAAAGACTAATATACCCTCCATAAAATAAATCATATTAATATTAAAATAAAATTTATTATAAATAATATTAAAATTAAAAAATAATAATAATTTAAAAAAAAAATAAAATAAAATTTTATGAACATCATATTTTATTATGGTGTGATATTTTTTTTTTTTAAAATTTTATTAATTTATTATTATTAATTTAATATTATTTATTTTTATAAAATTTATCTTTGTATTTTTATTAAAAAATAAAATATCCTTTTGAGTTTAGTAAATAAATGGGTAATTGAATTTTTAAAACTTTAAGGGTGGGATTGTTGTTTAAAGAAATCTTGGGTGAGAATATGTCGTTTGGCCAAAAAAAACCGATCCAATTTGAATTTGCCTCTACTCAGTCGGGCTGTAATGGACGAAGTGTGGGCTGGCTTAGTATTCTAAGCCCCGGCTAAATTAATTTTACGTAGGATAGAACAGTCCCAAGCCCATATTAGAGTGTTCCACATCCCTTTCAGGGGCGGAATTCAATTTTCTTAAGTCTAAGATATAATTGAAATAAAAGAATTTTTTTTTTTCTTTTCGTTTAGTTTGTACTTTAAGGCATAGATAAAATACGAAACATATTGTAAAATATATAAAAAATTTAATATTGTATAATAAATATATCATGTAATATATATGTATCATATTATAAAATTTATATTATCAAATATAAATTGATATATTTTTCAAAAATATTAATGATGTAATAAGAATATTTTTAAGAAATTTTATAAAACTTTGTGATATTTATCAAAATAATAATGTAATAATTAAAATATTTATTATTATTTTTAAAAAAGACATGCTATGATACAGTATAATATATAGTATATAATATGAAAAATTAAAATTTTGATATAAAATCCTTCCGTCAACTTCAAAGCTTGTCATTAAAAAATTATGTATATAATTTGAAGGCACTTAACATAAAAAGGGGGTAGAAATGGAATAGCTTAATATTATAGACCAGTATGGGCCGTTGGATGTGGGTAACACTGCCTGTTCCACTGCAGTTTTTCATCACATCCAACGGTTCGTGTTTCCCAACGTCAATGCAAGACCCGAACCGAACCCATTTACCCGTGGATTTGATTGGCAGCAGGCTGTCCATGGCCCTGCTGTTCGAATCATTTACACAAATTTTACTTAATCGTCTTCCAAACTGAAAAAACCTCGAACTCAGTCTTGTCTTGCCTTTCTCATGGCGACTTCTCTGTTATCTCCACTTTCATCACTCCCCAAAGAGCTACCGGGTCCCATATCCCCTCTTCCCAAATCTTCCTTCCTCTCCAACGCCAAGCTCTTTTACTTCACCCCTTCTTCAAAAACAAAACTCAGGGTTGAAAGGTGCTACATCACTCCCCGTGCGGAGTCGCTGGACCACATTCCCAAGCAATTCAGGGAACAAAATCTGAAGGATGGATGTGGGTTTCAGATTACCATCTCTTCTTTTTTTTATGTTCCTTCTTGTTTATTTTACCAGTTCTGGTTTTCGATTTTCAAAGAACTCATTTTTATTGGTGATATGTAATCTAATCCGTTTCCCATTATTTGTTTTCGGATTTGAATTGAGCTTATTATTGGGTTGCTAAATTCAATATTGTTTTATGTAAGTGTAAAAAGAAAAAAAAAAAAGGATACATCTGGAGGGGAATGATAAACATATGGATACTTTTCAAAATAATATAATTGTCTGCAGAAACACGGTAATTAGCCTTGAAACTGGAGTATGAATTTTAGTTTTTTTTCTGTTAGAAATCATTGGTATTGTGAATGGGAGAGCAGTTTGAACATGTAATGAAGAAAGTTTGGTGGCTTGGGCAGAAGGATAAATTTGGAATAAATAATTGAAATGAGGAGAGAGTAAATGTATGAGTATGAGCAGGCTAGTGTGGGATAATAAAATTAACCTTTTTTTTGTCCTCTCTTTTTAGTTTCAGTAAGGTTGATAAAATTTACAAATTAGAACTATGGCATTAATCACCTGGTTATTAGGCAGAACTTTAACTTTGGAATTTGAAATATTATGTCCATGTAAACTAGGTTTTGACATGCTGCAAATTTAAGGAATAACCATTTGAAAGCTTTAGTGAGTATTTTTCCTGTAATTAGGTTTATGAAATTTTATATCGGTTTTGAAGTATGATCATAAATAACCCATTTAGCTAATATTTGAAGATGCATTTTGGTGGATATCATGTAATGGGATATGATATATCTGCTCCATAAACTATTACCATTAACTTTTGGATCTAAGGGATTTTTTAGTATGCTAAATATGTGGTTTGAGAGAAATTTGTCTGTGCTCATTTGGACATCATTTTTCTGAGTATATGTTGGACTCATTTATCTCCTGATTCAGTTGTGTTGTTCTTATACTCCTTTATGTTATTTTTTGGTAAAATTTATAGAAGTAGAAAGAAAATGGGTCATATTAGAACCAACAAAATTATTGTTATAAATCTTATTTGATCTTCTTATGTATTTTTTAATTCACTTCAAGTTTGTTTTATCTTAAAGAAAGATAAATTCAAATAATTACTCTTACATCTGACTTCTTTTTTGCAGTGATGGAGAACTACAAGAATGTTCCTCAGTATCTTTATGGCCTTAGTGCTTCGCAGATGGACATGTTCATGACAGAAGATAACCCTGTACGCCGGCAATCTGAAAGAGTCACTGAGGTTCTTTCTTCCTTCATGCTTTTTGGTAAATTTGAGTGGATTGGTGATGATGTAAAACAGTAAAAAAAATTACTTGTTGATTGCTGGTTTAAACAATTCCTTACAGGAAAGCATTTCTTCTGCCCACAACTATTTGAACAATGGGGGGATGTGGAGTCTCTCGGACATGAATGATAGGGGTCCTTCAAAGTACAGTATGAGTGTGAGCATGTATCGTGGAGGGGCCAGAGGACATGGAAGACCTCGAACTGCACCTCCTGATTTGCCATCATTACTCTTGGATGCTAGGATATGCTACTTGGGAATGCCAGTGAGACTCTCTACCATGCTGCATCATGGTCTACCTATTTCTAAATATTCGTATTTTACATTGCCATCTCCTTTCTGTTTAATCCTGCATACCATTCTGATAATTTCTCCATCACGCAGATTGTACCTGCAGTGACTGAGCTTCTAGTTGCTCAGTTTATGTGGCTGGATTTTGATAATGCTACCAAGCCTATATATTTATACATAAATTCTTCTGGGACACAGGTTAGTGATGGAAGCTCTTAATGTATGTATATATATTTTATTTCCTCTTATATGAGATGCTGATGTAGAATCAACTGTCATAGCTTGCTGGAAATGCCTCCTTTTTCTGCTAATCATTGGTTAATACGGTTTTGTCATGCAATTTAGAATGAGAAGAAGGAGACTGTTGGATCTGAAACTGAGGCATATGCTATAGCTGATGCCATGGCTGTAAGTATATTTTTTTCCATAACATCTCTATGAGTGGTAGTCTTCATCTGTTCAAAGAATGCATATCTGCTCAAAGTCAAGTTTGAATCCTTCTAATATTTCACCACACTATTGAAATAACAGCTCCCTTTAGAATCTGATTTCTTTAGTATGGTTTTGGATTACTATTTTGTTTTCTTTCAAGTAATTGGACCTGCTTTATGTAACCTATGCATTTCTTTTTTATTTTTCTGAAGTATTGCAAATCAGACGTTTATACTGTGAATTGTGGCATGGCTTATGGTCAAGCAGCAATGCTTCTGTCTGTTGGGACGAAGGGTTATCGTGCTCTACAGCCAAATTCCTCGAGTATGATTCAACATCCTTTTAAGTTTTATAGATTAGCATGGACTTTAGTGAATAATTCTACTGCTGTATAGGCTTGTGAGAGTGACATTGTTTCCATCTTTTAATTCGTTTGGTCAATGAATATAATTGGATAATCAGGTTTCACTTTGGCATATCTTATTAATCATTCCTTAATGCAATTTTCAAGCTAAATCTCCAAGAAAATGATTCTACTATTTGACTGTTTGAATAATCACTGTAAACAAAGCTGAGTTTTGTTTGTCCACCCTCCTAATCCATATCTCATTTTTTCAAAACCTCTTAAAATTTTATTTACTTTAACTAAATTAAGAAAGACGGGCTTTGCTTCGAGGATGCCTTTGTCAATCAGCAAATGTCAAGGCCTGAAATAGAATCCTGGAATAATGCTTATATTTGATCCCCAACCTGACCTAAGATGGGAACCTGATGCTACGTCATTAGCTGGTCGATGATAGGGTCAGTTTTAGCATACTTGCAGAATTGAGTCATTTGTGTTACATATGGCTTCTTATCATCTTAATGTTGAACTGCAGCAAAACTTTACTTGCCTAAAGTCAACCGGTCAAGCGGGTCTGTCATCGATATGTGGATTAAGGTGCTTCCTCCCTTTCTGTATCTCTGCTTCTGTCTTTCTTTGAGCTTTATTCTGAACATGATTGCATTCAGGCCAAAGAGCTTGATGCCAACACCGAATACTACATTGAGCTACTAGCAAAAGGAACAGGCAAATCCACGGAAGAAATTGCTAAAGACATTCAGCGACCTAAATATTTACAAGCACAAGAAGCAATAGATTATGGCATCGCGGACAAGTTGATCAGTGCCAGGGATACAGCATTTGAAAAACGGGTAATGCTTTTGCTTCTTTAATTTCATGCTTACTCTTTTTCAAGTTTCATGTCATGTTTCTGTTCTTATAGACAAGTCTCTCGAATCAGGATTACGATAAGCTTCTTGCTCAGTCAAAAGCCATGAGGAGAGCAGGAGGAGGGGCGGGTCCACAGGCAGCTCCTTCAGGGTTTAGGTGATTACAAAGCTGTAATATATGCACTTAGTATACGTGGAACGGATATTAGTTCATGAAATCTTTGTTTCTGTATGAGATGGAGCCGTCGGCTGCAGTTGGTGCTTCTGATGATCTGTAGTTTCATTGCAGACAATAACGGTTTCTATTGTATACCGCTTACTTGGAAAATGGATTAATTGAATTTTTCCAAGCAGATATTAATGGTGTCTTTTGCCTTGCCTTTGAGCCGAATTGATTCAGGTTCGAATCTATACAAGTTGAACTCAAACTAAACTAACAATTCAACTTGAGTTCAAGGGTTTGTCACAATTCTTCTTTTTTGTCTTCTCTTTCATTGGCGACTTGTAGTCATCTTTAATATTACTGTTTACCATTTGAGTCAACTTATGTTTCAACTCTTGTTATTTTAGAGTCAAACTAAGTTTAAACTGACCCGTGTTTAAGCTTTGCAAGACTCAAGAGTCAACCCTTGCTTGCCTCCTCTACGGGTGTCCTTCGTGTGGGGAGCTAAATTTGCATTTCTTTTCCTTAAGGAGTGTTTAATAAAATTTTGCGCTCTTGTGTGCAACCTGAAGACAATTTTTGGACGTGAGTATGTTGAAAATAACGGCACGAACTATAATATTTATAGATGATGAAATCTTTTGGATTACATATTTAGGATTTCCTTAATTTTATTTTCATAGTCAAGCTAAGTTCAAACCGATGTAAAATCCAAGTTTGAATCGATTTAAATCAAATCTTAAGTTAAATTATTTTCAAACTCAAATCAATCTCAAAGTTGGTCTTATTGGGACTTGGTTAGGATTGAATCCAACCCTTGCAACAAGTACCTTCTCTTGAAGAGAGGAAAATCCATTTCATAATATTATTTAATTAAAAAAACAGAAACCTACATGTACAAAAGATGAGAGAAAGCAAGACGATTTATCCCAACAACTTTGCTAGAAAGGTAAGTTCACAAGAATATGAAGTTAAAAAGATTATGAAGTTAAAAAGGGGGTAACTGAAATTGCAAACTATGATACAAAATCAATTTTCAGATAAAATTTTGACAAGCTTCATCAGAAGGAAATGAAGCCTTACAGAGTACCCTAAATTACCACATACTTGGAAAGCACTATAGAAATACACGGATGATATCTCGGCGAAAGTTATGCTGGAGGGTTTGGGAACACTTTTGGCTTCGGCTTGACTTCTATTTCATTTACACTGCGTACAAATATAGCATCTGGTTCATGTCTGCAAAACAAACACACACATTTTAGGCTTTAGTAAATGTGAAATCAAGTGATAAACGGAAAGAGAGTATTTTCTTACGGCTTATCTCCCTCTTCGAACGTGTAACTTGATGCCACAGCCAAAAGACGACCATCTCTGCTAAATGAGAGTGCAGCAACACTTGATGGGTATTTTGAGTACTGCAGAAGTGTAGCATGATGATAATAATAATAATAAGCAATATTTTCCATGGGTAAGTTTGATAATCATCAGAAACATTTACAAAGTAACACAACTGTTTACCTGATACAGCCTCTTTTTGTTGTTTCCATCCCAGACATTAACAAAACCATCACAACCTCCAGTAGCAAATGTACCATAACTGCAGTTTAATAAGAAGCATGTATGAGCAATCATGTGAGTGCAAAGAGGATGGTATTATAACTATTTTCCAGGCCAAAATCTTAACTTGATACTAAACGCTGAGTTCATAGAACAAATTGTTTTTAAAGTCTTGAGCAACTCTTAGTGTAAAAAACTAATGCTAGATTGTATCATATCATTTTTTTCAATTTTCAACCAAGAAAAAAAAAACAATTTTTAAGACTTCACATTAAAATTCACAAATGCACATTTCACAATTCAATTAATCACAGTAAGTCCTCTACATTTTTGCCAAACATACTCCGAAATAGAGAAGAATTGTTTATGGGAATTGTGCAGTGCCAGTGGTGTATTGGCTTCCATTTCAAGTTGAATTTATGGTTGAGCTAATTTATACCATATGTGCAACTAATCACTTGATTTGAACCATCCTACTGAAATAAAATGCTCAACATAATTTTAATGAGACATGGATCTTCCAAAAAAATTGTGATAAAAATTCAATGGCACGATTTAGAAACTTACATAGGGTGAAATGCAATGGCATTTACTGGATAAACAATGTCTCTTCCAGCCTCTGATTTTCGGTGACACTTAAACGCATATCTGCACAACATATAAAATCATTCATTTATGGTTAAACAACAGATGAAAAGTAAAGGCATTCTCTGCATAACAATAAGTAAAAGCATACATGCATCTCTATCCAATAATATACCATCACAAGGGATGACTCATATCCACTCAATGATAATGGTGCAGATCACCTTAGAGGGTATCTATTATAACCAAACTAAGACAGTATATATAATAAACCATAGAAAAAAGAAATGCCACATTTTCTGCGAAGCTGAAAGAAGTTACTTATACTTTAATTTAAGATCCACAATTTGAATTTTGAAGCAGTATTTAAGAGCTCAATTCAGCAAGAGAAAAAAGGAAAACCAACAATTACCTCAGTTATTTGTATTACAGAATTGACGATAAATGGAAACACTAAAAAGAGCAATCAATTTCATATCATAAGAAGATACATTTAACACGTACTTTTTGGCTTGACTAGCTTCAGAGAGATCAAAAAACTCCATTGCAACCCGTCCTTCAACAGAACTAAGAGCATATCCTGCATACATTTGTGGATGAAATAATATAATGGTCTATTGAAGGGAACTAAGGCCAAGGATTAATCATACAGACAAAAATAATTAGATCAGTATCAATTTTAAGCTATAATATGTCCTCCCTGTGATTAAGGAGTAATTTGCACCTGTTCCATTGGGATAACAGCGCACACATCTAGTCTGATACTTCAAAGAAGATTCCCTCCTTTGCTCAGGTTGAGACATATTTCGCAAATCATACACATTTACATGTCTTCCTGCAGTTGCCACAACCAGACGATTTCCAACAAGTGATAAAGAGTAAACACGCTCAGGTTGAGGGTACGTTCCAACAAGAGTGCGTTCCTGGCCACTTGCACCTCTAGGATCCCAACACTTGAGAGTTTTGTCCCAACTACCAGTAATCACTTGCCCTGTAAGCAATAAAAATACAGAAGGAAACACTTTGGATTGAGAATTTCCCACACAGAAACAACAGAAGATAAACCCTCCTCCAATACTATAGATTCAATCTCCAATACTATAGATTCAATCTCCAATACAACAACTTGTAGTGCCATCAAAAGTCGTTGTAACTTTTTAACACAGGACATAAATCAATATGATGATAATGGCATCTCTAAAATGACATTAAATATTGATTACAGTAACCATCTGATACACTAAAGCATCCAGAATTTTTAATTTTTATATTGATCAACTATTGAACATAAATGTATATAGCACTTCACTTCTGCAGACCACTACTACACTTGTATTTATATCAGAATGCTACAAGAGTTTATTCAAAATGCATGTTAATCATATGTCTGTTGCTAGAAAATATCAAGTCCTTCTGCAGTTATCTCTCAAATACAATCCAAAAGAAAATGACATAATTAATCAAAAGCATCAGTCAGTGAAATCACCATAGAGAAAAATTAAGTAGAGTAAATTAAATAAAAAAGGGAGCTTATGAACTATAACAGACCTGCGGCATAAGAGTACTCAACACAACGAACAGGTGCATCATGTCTTCCCAATATATCCTCTTTGCCATGGTTGAAAACTAGCCTGAAACATTGATACCATGATCTTAAGCTTGAACAAATACTCCAAAATGTAATTCACACACTATATTAAGAAAATTCAGATAGCAGAGATGCATCTCAAAGACAACCAGGTGTAAAAAAAATTGAGAATCAGATTCAGTTTAGAAGCCAACTTATATCTATAGGTATCAATCAGTCATAAGAAATTGCAACCAATCATATGCAAATAAAATCCAATTTTTCTAACAACCATACAAGACAACCATTAGTATCAAGAAATCAGCATATGATTCATCACAATCAAAGAGTCATCATATGTGATGAGAAGAGAGAAGAAGTAAAGGAAGGAGAGACAAAAACTAATTCCCATGGTTCAAAGAACAAACCAAATTAATATAACTGGCAATTCATTGACTGGGGATGAAGAATCGGGCACTTTGGTAGAATTGAATGCATCTATAAGTTTCTTCAATATTTCTTGGACAGAGATAGCAAGAATGTTTTCAGTTCATTACCCACAAAATCATTGTCAAGGAAACAAGGGCATTCCATTGTGCAATTGTTATGTCAGACAGCAGTCATCAATAAAAGATGCAGCATTGGATGATTAAGAATAAGGTACCAGATCAGCTCACAAAGGATAAGCTAATAGCCCTTTGAAACTAGCCTTGAGTCCACTTTTCTTTGTTCCTGTAACTCATTGCCAGACTCTGCAGTTGGCATTAATTTTTACATTTAAAGATATATCTGGGGAAGTGATGAGATGCAACGACATCAGGTAAGATGTTTGTCATCATCTCTCATACACATACAAGTCATTTCATATCTTCGTGACTCATATGATCGAACACAATAGTGTTACACTGTTGCTAGATCCATAAAATGTGCATTGTGATACTTATATACCTTGGCATTGTTTTTCTTTCACCCTTTTTATGTTCATCTCCATTTCCTTTAAAAGTATTGTCAAAGTAGTACCCAGTTCCACCTTGCATCCCACCTTCTACAGGGGAGAGAAGAAAAATAGAGAAAGCAATCTACAAGCATGGTGGTGCAAAACAGGTGGAGCTTATCTCCCTTCCAAATTCCCTTCTTACTACATATAGTACATAATATTTGCACCTCTCACAAATATGGATGCAACCGTTAAATTTGTAACATATTACAAACAAATCTAACCTAAAAGCTTAAGTGGATATTGAAACATTAACTACCATATAACTAGCCTTGTCAAAATCATAGACTTCACCAGTGTTGAACCCCAACATAAATGTCATAAAAATGAACATGAAATAGATTCCATTGTTTATAGTATGACAAACAAATTAAAATTCTAAACTCCAAAAGAAAATGTATAATCAATGGTTCAAAGAAAAATAAGTCCCTGAGCTCCATAAAGATTTAGCCAAATGAAAAGCAGAGATCGTGATTGGAAAATTAGGCAAAAACTTACTTAAAGTTCATAAAAGATTGTGATTAGACCAGACATTAACCTTAACAAAGGCAGTTCACAACAAATAAACATAAGCTCAAAAATTATAAAATGCAATCATCTGAGCTCTTGCACCAGTCTTAGAACTATTTTAACAAAATAAGTGAGAATCTGAACTGTTGGCATCTTATTATTAAAATGTTGCCTGAAATTTTATATTAATGAGAAACTGTAAGAAAGAGTAGAGTAGAAAAACCTTCTGACAGTATGATCGGCGCTGGCACTGAAGCCAGAGGAGTCATCATGGAAGCAGCAATCAAGGACGGGACCGCCATGCATGAACTCTCCTCGCAGAACATTTGCGCTCGCGTCATACAATCTCACACTCTGAATCAACAATCAAGTTAATTCTTCTAATTTCAATCAAATTCATAAATAGATGTTGAGAACAGAGATAGGTAAGTGAGAGTGTACCTTATCCCACGAGGACACGAGCAGGTGATCGCTGTGGTTGGAAAAGCGAAGGTTGGAGATCCCATCGGCGGGCGGATTGGCGAGCTCGCGGCCGGAGGTAGGAGGCGGATGGACAGCTGTCATCGCCTTAGTGGTAAGGAAATGCCACCAGAGAGAGCGGTTTTAGGGTTGTGCTCCGAGCGAGAGAGAGAGGGAAGGAGATTTGAAATGAGGAAGGGAGTTATTGTTTCCCGTGAGATTCTTTTTCTTAAATTTTATTTATTAAAAAAAATTTGAACTTAAAATGTCAAAGCTTTAAGAGAGTGGGAGGGCGAACATATCTTGTTTTGGGCTTTTGTGGTATAAACAAAGTAGGGCTTATTGGTTGGCCTGGCTGCAACTATAAATTTCAAATTCGATTCGTTAATCTGATATGATACGATATATAAAAAATAATAAATTAAAATTAAATATTGTTAACACGAATAACACACGGACTGTATTTGTGTCAACTCGTTTGTAAAATAAATCATATATTCAAGTTAATATTTCATAATCCAAACATAATCCGAGTATAAGTGTTGTATTATATTTTAGTTGTATTGTTTCGTAGCAACACGGGTCAACTCCGATTATATAAGTGGAAAACTTGTAAAACATGATACATTGATTTGCTATCAAAATGGGTCAAATAGGTTAAACTAATTTAAGTTAAGATATAACACACAGATCGTATAATTTCAATTCATTTATATAATAGATTGAGTTTAGATCGGTTGTTTTTGACATAATTTTATTATGAGTCATGTTCGTTTAATTATATTCCCCTGTAACATACTGAAAAAAAA
>JAJEJH010001005.1:0-33274 GCA_026122585.1 Anacardium occidentale
AGACTCTAGATTTCTGTCATCCTCAGACAGATGGGCAGACTGAGAGAGTTAATAAGGTTCTGGAGGATATGCTCAGAGCTTATTGTATGGACTTTCAGACCGATTGGGTAGAGTTGATTCCCCTCATGGAGTTTGCTTATAATAACAGTTATCAGGCGACTATTTAGATGGCTCCATTTGAGGTATTGTACGGTCGAAAATGTAGATCTCCTCTTCATAGGGATGAGATTGGAGAGTGAGATTCTCTGGAGACAGTTGTGGGTCCAGAGATAGTTCAGGGGATGATTGAGCAGATCAGGATTATCAGACAGAGAATGAGACAGGCCCAGGATCGACAGAAGAGCTATACAGACTTGAGACGCAGAAAGATTGAGTTTTCAGTAGGCGACAGAGTGTTTCTGAGAGTTACTCCTTACAGGCACGTTCTCAGATTTGGCAGGAAGGGGAAGTTGGCACCTAAATTTATTGGTCCCTATGAGATACTTGAGAGAGTGGGGACAGTTGCCTACAGATTGGCTTTACCAGCTAGCATGGACAGGATTCATAATGTGTTCCATGTGTCTCAGTTGAGGAAGTATGTGAGGGATCCTTCTCATGTGCTTCAGTTTTCAGAGATTGAGTTGGCAGAGGATTTGAGTTATCAAGAGCTGTCAGTGCAGATTCTCGACTACAAAGTTAACGTTCTCAAGAATAAGCAGATTCCCCTTGTGAAGGTCTTATGGCGCAGTCAGAGAGTGGAGGAAGTCACTTGGGAGGCAGAGTCTGAGATCAGGGATAGGTTCCCAGAGTTATTCAAGTAATTCCGAGGTCAGAATTTTTATAAGGGGGGAGGAAATGTAGCATCCCAGGTTAGAAAGCCCTTAGGGAAAGAGTTTTGGGGTTAGAAATCAAATTCAGAAAGAGATTAGGAGTCTAGATAAGTTCAGGGGTGAGTTAGTAAGTTTTCGGAGCCGTGTGGCTTTCGTAAGAATCCTTTCGGAAGGATTCGATCAGGCGAGTGAGCGGGAAATAAGTAATACTCATTTTCCCTTGTGCACGCCCGTGCACCCTTGATGTACAACCGTGCATAGCATAGTATATAAGTGAGCTGAGAGAATTGTCATTCTTTTCTCACCCATTTGCATTTCAGCCAAGTTTCTCTCTTCATTTTCAGTTCCTCCCATCATTAGAGAAGAGAACCAGCAGCAAGTAGCTCCCAATCCAGTGAGAAAGCAAAGAGATTAGTTGCTTGAGAAGTTTTCAGAAGCAATGGCGCGAGGTAAGTGTTCTTTCACTTCTTCTCGCAATTTCCCAGCATGTTTGATGAGATGTGATGCTTGGATGAATGTTATACATGTTATATGATGATGGTTGATGTGTGAAATGTTGATTTTTGCCATCCTTGATCCTTGCATGTTGATTTGATCATGTTTTAGTGAGAGAAAGAACTTGCTTCCATGGTGACTTCTTGAATGCTTGATGCATGTTACATTTGAGACTTAAATGGTGTTAGTTGAGGTGCTGTGAGCATGTGATTGAAGTACGTTTATAATTGGTGTTGTTTTGGTTGTGAATTTTGTGCAATTTCTAGCGGTGCTCTTATTGAAGAATAAGACGCACGGTCGTGCGCCCGCATGGCACGACCGTGTGCCTTTGTTTTTCCAGATGCACGCCCGTGTGCACGGCCAGAAAATGCACATGCACGCCCGTGTGTCTACAGACGCACGCCCGTGCATGTGCTTTCAGTGAAAAGTTTCCAAAAATTTCAGTAGCTTGCCCGGCCAGACGCATGACCAGCGCACGACCCCGTGCGTCCTGGCTCACGCCCGTGTACTTTCTTTGCATGCCCGTACATCTACAGATTTTCAAAAAAGGAATTAAAAATGAGAAATTAAGCATGTGAATTCAGGATAATGACTAAATTGCTTCAGATAAGCATCAGGAAAGCATGAACTCAAATATTAAAGCTGCATATGCATATCATGGCATAACATGTAGCTTCAGAGAGGATCAAGGGATCCAAATTCAGTAGTATTCAGCATTCAGAACCTAATGTATGGGTAAAGGTATAGGGTGAAACACGAGGGGGCATCTGTGGGATTCAGCCTTCTGACACTAGTCAGAACGCTCAACAGTATTTCAGATTCAGTTTCTGACACCAGTCAGAATATTCAATTGCATTCAGATTTTACCATCTGACACCAGTCAGATCGGACAACAGTATTCAGATTCAGCTTTCTAGCCAGTAGCTAGACTGTTCACCCCACATGGCCAGGATACCGGATCCCTGTGTCCACCAGTCTGATCAGCACAGCAAGTACCTTTGGGTACATTTAGATAGAGGTATTCAGATGCATGCATCCATAAGATATTTCAGTAGCATGACATAACATACACATCATGACATGAATAATAATGAGAATGAGATTCAGTTAATAGTTTTCAGATACCAGCAAGCACATAGATGTATGAATAGGGCCGAGGCCCAGGTATGTTTGATTATTGTGTTTGTTTGTGCTTGCTTGGGTTTTGAAGGAAGTAAGGAGCGCTTACTGGGTGATCTTTATCACTCATCCCCCTTCCTTCTTCCATCCTTTCAGGTGGTTTGTGCTGTTTCCGAGGAACGGTTAGATCTAGGCTGTCGGAGAGGGCCCACACCGCGATCCTAGTTTTGAGTTGTACAGTTTACAGTTTTGGACCTATGTAGTCGTATTGTACATTTTTTATGTATCAAGATGTACATAAACTGTATGTATGTATATGAAAAGGCTGTTGGGCCCATTATACAGAACAGCTTGTATATTTCAATGATGTATTCCAGTTTCAGCTTCCGCATTTGTACTCTGAATGTATAGCAGGTTTCAGGGGTTTCATTTTTTTTTATTTTCGTAGGATTCTCGTCGCGGGTACCCGAGTTTTTGGATCATTAATAAAAAGGCCACTTATTATTTAGCAGCAGGGGTACTTGTGGCGGTGGGTCCTACAATGTATGATTTCATAGATCCTTAGTAAAAAATCTAACCGTCCATATCTATTTAATGATTGGGTTTAGTGAATTAGGTATGATGTAAAAAAGTGTCAGCTACCTATAGTACCTAATTTGAAGATTGGCTTTCATTTAGGTGGTTCATTTAAAAAGGTTTGCTTATTTTGATTTAATGCCTAAATAATCATGTAATGCATTACATTTAATTTATCATCCACGAAAAGCGATAAAACATCCAAAAAACATTAAATAAATCCATACACCCCTAAACAAGCCTATGAAAAATTAAATAAAATTAATATTAATCTATTGAAATTAAATGCAAATGCACTTAAATCTATTAATGATAAAATATATGTACCTTTAAATCTAGTTAGTATGATCTACAGTAGGTCTTACAATAAAAGGGTTAGTGGCCACATCTTTTCTCTTACCCATATTCATCCACCAATGCATTTCATTATACAAAATCATGATGATGCACATAGGAATTATATGAGAGAGTGAATCAAGATTCATAAGCAGTCAAATAAGTATCTATTTGTTGAAAATCTTCTAATCAAGTAACATATGATCAACCTTTGAAAGATGTATAGACATCTATTAGATGAGCATCCATTTACTTGTTTGTTTCATCCACTATTATTCTAACTGACAAACATAGAGTATATACACATGCACATAAGTGTTTTTATGTTACAAATTCAAGCAATGGCAATATGTATCTACTTTTTATGAGATAAATGTACACACGACACTTTATATAGTATTCATGCATTTACAATAGGAATGAAAAACAAATTTTCACACACGTAAATTTATGCATGTATAAAAGATGTATACATATACAGTAGAGTGCTCACAATCATGTGTGTATCATTCCAAATAAAACCTTATAAAACAAATAATATACATAGTCAAATATTTAGGTGGACAGTCTAGCCTTGTTTGTGGACAACTAATGATGTCAGGTTCATATACAAAACTATATGGCCTACAGTTCATGCAAATGTGAGGAGGTGTGATGATGAGCTTTCTTATTAAAAAATAGAGAAGTCCTTTAAGGAACTAACCTAGGTGCTTATAATGGCCTGGTATTCAAAAATTCATAAATTAGATAAGAAAAAGTTATTTTAATTATTTTATGTTTCATATTAATTTAATTACTATGATGAGGATAAAATAGTCGTTTTGGCTTTATTTTAGAATGTACATATGCCTAAGTGAGAGGTTACCACTTGTAAAATATAAAAATGTGTAAGAATTTTAAATTCTTATCATACTAGACCATGCATCTTAGTTTGTACAATCATGCACGTTATGTCATGGTGCCACTTATAAAAAATACTCCACATTCAATTTAAATCCATATTTTCAAATTTTTATATTCAAAATTTTTAGAGAGCACATAATAAAGAGTTAAAGGAGAGCAAGATCATTGTTGACTATCACTGGTGATAGGAGATAAAGCTAGAGAGAAAAAGCAAGTTAATAAGCTTTGAAGGTGAGTAAATTCTTAAGCTATGTTATTTGATTTTGAAGTCTCATGCATGAGTGGCTACTATATGACCTTTGAAGCTTAATTTGATGATAATTAAACCTGATTGAAGATTTGTAACATGTAATTAAATAATATCAAGAGTGATTATAAAAGTAATTAGGTAGATTTAGGTTTAAAAGCATGACTTGTAATTGTATTATATACTGATGAATGCTATATGTTAGAAGCTACTTCTAAAGCATGTTTCTTCTTAATTTCAAATGATATTGATGTTAATTGATGAATCAACTATGAAATTGTGTGTGAATGACATAAATATACAATTGAAATGCATAATGATGATGTGATAATAATATGATATGTTGATAATGAAATATTTTGATATTGATTTTTATGTATAATTATGATGAGATGATAATGATTAAGATTTGACATGATTTGGCTATGTTCTAGTGATAATTGGTGGTTGCTTGGCCAAGATTCATCAAAGCAGTTCAAGACACACGATTATACATGTGAGAAACACACGCCTATGCACTCATGTTTTATAACGTCATGATCATGCATGTGTTGCATGCACAATGTGAAGTCATAAAATGGTTTACCTAGTGACAAGATTATGAGATAGTGAGTGATGATCATGTTATGATAAAATTTCATGTCAGTTGGAATTTAAAAAGGTCACAATTGTGTAGCTTTATGATGCATAACTGTGTATGATGTCTATAATTGAAAGATTTATTAAGTTTTATTAAGAATTAATTAAGAGTTAAAAAAAAAAAGAAAAATTATGTTTAAATAAGCTTTAATGCATTTTATGCATTTTTCATAACATGACATACCAAATAAGCTATTTTATGGAAATTATGAAAAATAAGTTTTACATATCTTCTAGACTTTTGGGTCGAATATGCATGTTACCTTTTATAGGTGGACTTAAGGGGGCATCTATGAGTTTGCATGTCTATTAAAGATTAGAAAGCCAACACTTATCAAAAATTGTACATTGTCATTGGCTGAACTCATTAGAATTTGAGTGTTCGTTGTGCATTAAGTAGGATTCACATGGTTAGGGTGTCAAATCCCTGTATTTCATGAGTTTGATAAGCATATCAATTTTTATTATATTTTATGACAAGTTTTATGATAAGTTTTTATGATGAGATCTTTGGACTGATTATAATAAGTTTTCCAAGATTATGATTTTAAGAAAGTTTCAATAAAAGAAAAGCCTTCAGGCTTAGTCATGGTTTTTAGCATGTTTTTAGTATGACATACATGTCGTAGCATTCATGACCAAAAAAAAGAAATGGAGACAAGATTTAAGAGAAAATAAGATAAGATTTAAAAGGAGATTAAATAAGTTAACGAGTTAAGAATCAGGTGTTAAAGACATTAAGTTAAAAATTCAAGGTTAAGGGTCATGTATGTGAGTTAAAGACATTAAGTTAAAACTTCAAGGTTAAGGGTCATGTATGTGAATTTAAGAATTTTATTTACTAAGTGACTTGTCACTCATCACAATCTTTTTCTTGTAAGTTAAGTATTATTTTGCATATTGAGTAGCTACAAATTAGAGGTTGTAGTTATCAGGACTATGATTACAAAATATGTTTAGTTTTAATGTTTTTAAAACAATTAGTATGGTTTAAGATTGTAAACAATTTAATGTTTCACATTATGTGAAGTTTTAATAAAGTTTTAATAAAGAAATATCATTTAGAAATGAGTTTATGTTATCTTTCCAATTAAATTATTATTTCTACGTTGTGATTAGGAATGTATGTTTTAAGATTTTTACATATGAATATGTTATGAATAAGACAGATGTGTGATACTATTATATTAAATAAGTTATAAAAAAATATAGTTGTATTACAATTGTTGGTATCAAAGTAACATCTTAGAAAAATTGTTTTGAAAACATAAATTGAGTATTTTAAAGATAAATTATTTTTGAAATTGCATTTTTTTCAAAAATTACATTTAGTTATGAGTCAAAAAGTCTAGTGCTCAAGGTGTCTACTCACTGTAAGTATTTAATTTATTTGTTCATATTAATACTTGTTAATTAATTAATTATTAATAAAATTTTAGAGATGAAAAGAATTAATGCTTCCCAACCCATAGATAAGATATTTGAGAGTAGTGCTTCAACTAGGGCTACTACTAATGGGTGATTTAGTTTGAGTATGGCTAATGTTAGATAGATGATTTAGGAGGCTTTGAGAGATAGAGAGCAGAAGCCAATAGTGGATAAGTATTTCAGGCTAAGCTTGGATGACGACGTTATTGATTTAGCATATGTAGATAAAGAGATTACATTTGATTCATAGTTTTCCTAAGGTCTATTAGCCATGTAAATTCAATGGTTTGAAGGAATTGAATATGGTTGAAGATTGGATAAGTCAATAAATAATGCTATGGTTTTGGATGCCAAATCAAGATAAGGTACAGTATGTTATGTATCTTTTAAGGGTTGATGCTAGAGCCTGGTAGAAGTTGGCTAAAATATCGATTGATGTATAAGGTTAAGTTAGAAAGATTTATAGAAGATGTTTGATAAGAAGTTCTATAGCATTAATCTCACATGTGCTAGAGTGTAAAAGTTTATTAAGTTGACTTAAATGAGTAGTTCAATTAAAGAGTATACTACTCAATTCAATGCATTAGCTAAATTTGCTCTTAGGTTAGTTTGTTTAGAGGGGCATAGAGTGTAAAATTTTATTTATGGTTTACATTCTACTATTTTTAAAGATGTCATTATATACATACATACATACATATATATATATATATATATATATATATATATATATATATATATATATCAACTTTAACAAAACTGGAGTTTGTTCCCCACACCAAAAACCATCAAAAACATGAAAATTTTTAAATGCAAAACACTTGTTTAGACAAAAACAAATGACTTAACCCATTACATGTTATATATGTCGATAGTATGAACAGTCGAAACCACTTAAAGGGAGATCAATCCTTGTTTGTGCAAAAAAGAACTAGAAAATGATGCCAAAAAACTCCATTTAAATGGAAAAACATCATCAACTGATCCTCACCACTAAAACAACAACAAAATTCTGTAACCGACCTTCGCTATTGAAAAAGTATTTGTTTTCTGCCACTTGCCTCCTCTTACTCAACTAACAAGTCATCCTCCTCCTCACCATCACTCACTTAACACAATCACTTGACTTCCTCACTGAAAATTCTAGAAACGAAAGATATTTCACACTTGTTTTGCAAGAAATGAGAAGTCAGTTTCCCTTCTTTTGTTTAAACCTTCCTAGCACTAATGTCAATCGACAATTCGCTAAAAATTTTATATTTCGTTTTTAATATTGTTTTTTATTTTGTTTTTTAATTGCACAAATAAACGATTGTCACAGATTGAACATTGATTTTCACAACATAATCTCAATCATCGATCATCGCAGACACATTTAATACAAATTAATTGTGTCTAACGAACGTGTGCCATCATAAAAGCACAATGATCCATTTTAACAAAATTGGTATGTTTTTGAAAGTTGCATCATAGGTCATAATCTGATAAAGCCACGACTTCAACTTCAAAAAAATCACCAGTTAAATTTTAAATGTTCCCTCTTTTTCATTTTCTTCGCCACCTGTCAACATTTCATTGGTCCACTTTAAATATATTCAAAAATTTTACAAATTTTTCCGCTGTCATCGTTACAATATTTAATTTTGAGGCCCCACTTCTGCAAATGCACTTTTACATTCAAATAAAATTAGTTTTTTAAATGTACATGAACTATGTTTTTGCCTTTCTCCCTAGTGGATTGCATGGATGAAACAATGTTGGCACAAGGACATTTGGCTTTTAAAATCTTTGTGGGTGACAATTTGTGATTAAACGAGACCTTAGATGGCAATATGTCATTCAGCAAAATGAAAATCTGCTTGTTTATTATAAGTTGGATGGGTAATAGTTATTTGACACCATCACTGTTTCCCCTCTTCATAATAGAAATAACTTGACTAATGAGCAAAACTTGTCTTAAGTGAAACTCACTCATAAATAAACTCATCAAATTGATTAGCAACTGAAACAATAAAAATATCCTATGCTCATTGCATAGGTTTAATCGCATTGGAGAAAGTTCTATAGAGTTCAAAGGTTAGAATTTGTAGTGTATCATATTACATAAGATTTAATATTTTCCTATCTGTTTTAGTATTTCTTTGCCTTTTCTAAAAGGCAAAAATGCCTGCATTTCTACGTAATTACAGAATTAAAAGCAAAGAAAAATCCACGAATTCGACTATCGGAGCCTTGAATTGTTTTCTGTCATGCATATGTCAAGTGTTCTTCCGTGGCTTCACCTAGCCGCCAAAATGTATATGTTTAAAATGAAACAGAACTTCTCCTGCCCAACGTAATTAAAAATTTAAAGCTTCACAAGAAGAGCGTGCTTCACTTCGACGAGAGGTACAGACTCTGATTGTCCACACCTTCAAGAGGAGTCTTAACAAATTGCATAGGGTGCGGCTGTCCGTGCTATTTCTGGAAATGACGGGACTATACCGCCGTTCCGCTGAGTCGCTAATGTCTTACAACTTGGTGATATCCGGGGATACAGATGCGGAATCCCTCCGGGAATGGAGGGATAAAATAAGGGATGAACCCACTCTACTTGAGCTGCTGAATAAAGATTACCTTCCGAAGTAATGGAAGGTGTCTCTGGATTTTCTTCTTTCTTTTTTCTTTTTCCGCTCCGTGAGCAAGCAGCGAGAGAACCAAGTGGGCTGTGATGATGTCAGAATTGGCACGCACTTGTATCTATCTAATTTGTGAGAGCAAAATTTCAGATCTTCATACCAGGAAAGCGGACTTGCACGACAATGGTAAGGTTTTATTTAATTCAACAACCAAAAAATGGATGTAAGAAGCACTAATGTCGAACATTCAAGGGCTTGACCTAACACAATTATTTCTCTCTTTTTTATCGCCTTTATAAATTTCACTTGGCAAATAAAATTACGACTCGGGATTGGTAACTGTGCTGAAGAAGTATTGCAGTACATCAGATTAACTATAATAAAGAACAAGGTTTGCACAACATATTCAACTGTTCAGGGGAACGAACCAACAACATTTCTCAACTGACGAAAAAATGTGATTCCAAGTGCAATCAACACAAGGTTTAACTTCAAAATATCAAGTTACTCCTGTCCATCCTGCCAAAAAAGAATCAAACAAATTAAAAATTTGATAAATGAGCAAGACGATCACAGCTGAAACAATACAATTTACTTTATATTAGGGTTGGAAATTTCTTGGGCTAGGGCCCGTCTTAATCTCCAGCCCTGCCCTGAAAAATAGAAACACAATGTTCTCTATCCTCCTCCATCCTAGGCCCCAACATCAAACGTCTGTTAGTTCAGCAGGTGGTGGGTGTTCCAGGGAGGGGAGGAGAATCCCCACCTCGGTGAACTATAAAGGTTTGATTAATTTATAAGAAAGATAATTTGGATTTAATATTGGGCTAAGAAAATAAATGAAAAAGGAAAACCATGATAATTTATTATACGTGAAAACAAGAAAACAACACTAAGGAACACAAAATAAAATCAAAGGACAAGATGCAAGAAGATTTCTAGAAAAAAGACATGCAAATTAAAAATAAACCATGAACAAAAAAAGTGTTGAACTGGAGATACAGATATGTACAAAAACTTTTGAACCATGATGGGGCAAGAAAAAATCATCTATGCAGACAACAAAACCAACTAATCTAAGAGAACAAACCCTGAACATGAGGGATGAAAATCTAGAGAAAATTACTATTTTTGAACTTTTTAGGTAGTTGTAGACAAGGAAGTTGATAAAATTGGTCGGCCAGGTAATAAGAGAAAAAACTGTGTAGAGAAACATCAGTAAGCAACATCAGCGGTGAAAATGGGTAGGGAGTCACAACCAGTGTTTGAATTGATGTCCGTCAGTATCAGGTTAGATTTACTATTTATACTTCTTTTCAAAAATATATATTATATTTATTTAATATATTTTACTTTTATAAGAGGACGAGCTAGGGACAGACTTTTGCAGATTCTCACTTTCACTTGCCCTAGACTTGGTTTTGGAGGCACGAATTCTCCCACCCTGCTCCAACCCTAGAATTTTCCAGGAATTCACCACCCAGCGGGACCAAGATCTTTTCAAGTACCCATTCCAACCAGGTTATTCTACCAACATATTTTTTTATTTCCTAATTACGAAATAATTGATAGAGAACAATATCGTAGTCAAATTGCTGCACATTTATAATTCAATAACTAACAGACCAGTATGTAGCCATTGGAAATTGAATCATGCGATCACAGACTACTTCCTAAGTGTAAATTGAAAATATTTGCAGGCTTTGTTTTCTAATCATTATTAATGAATATGTTATTGATACATGGCAAACAAAACAACATATCCTAACACTAGAGATGCCAATCATTGGAAGTTGTTCCAGTTGAAACTAATTCTGTGGATAATGAATTTATCATTAAAGAGATTAAAGACATGATGTAAAGAATATCAAGTAAAATATAGAGCAGAAAGGAAGAACACAAGCAACTCATCAAATGCAACTCCCTACGTTAGCAGATTAGATATTTGATTGATTTAATTTGACTTTCTCTATATTTTATCATGTAAATTTTGTGACATTCTGATATAATTATTATCAAAGATTATAAATATCTTCATCTTTTAGGATTAATAACTATTAAAAACAGCATAGCTTATGAATGAATATTTTATGTTAATATTTCAGTTCTCTTACTAGGCACTTTTCTATCATTCACAACAACTCAAAGCTCAAGGTACCATTTCTGGGTACTTTTCACTTCAAAAGTTTTTGTGCTTTTGCGGTCAAGATACTTATTTTGACATCTGAATCAAAACTCAAACCTCAAACCTTTTTTCTGCATATAATAAAATGTGAATTCCCAATTTTCAAAACCATCTCGCAAATTGCCGACTACATTGCCTGCTATAAATACTGGATCTTAAGAGTACCAAAAAGGCCAAAGACAGAGCAGACAATGAACCGTGGGTAGAACTATGTAGAGAAGGGCAATTCTAGGATGGGAAAATGTTGGGCCAAGTTAATGCCCAATCGTCAAGTATAAAACTTTAAGGAAGCATAAAAAATGCTTAGAACCAGTATCGTTTCATATTTACATAATGCAAAGACTTATCTGATTGCACCAACCACAGTGTGTGTGAGAAAAAGAGAAAGAGACAAAGCCAAAGAATATATACAACTCGTAAAAATAAAATCTACAGAGGAAACAGGTTCATAAGACCTACCTGCGGAGACAGAGTATCTGAGAGCTTAAGAGATGCTGATTTCGCATGAGATCCATAAAAAAGATGAGAACAGTCTGTGTATGCAGATCCAATGCCCACTCCAGCACCAAAAGCCACAGATGCCCAGCGCGTAACCGGACTCCCTGGAATAAATCCGTGATTATTCAAAATTCATTAATTTGGGAAGGGAAAAATTATCCACTTAAAACCAGTAAAATGCTTAAGACTGAAATTTCTTTTCCGATGCCAGGGCCAAAATATCCAGAAATTGAAACCTAAAAGGCTTCACTATGAGTTTTAAATTCTTTTGATTCAATGTCACAATTTCAGAAACTGAAATTATTAGATTATTTGCTTCTTCAGATGCAGCTGGATTCAAACAGAAAAATGATATAGATATTACCAAAAAAAAATTATTAATGTACACACTTTGTTTATATGGAAAAAAAGCTTTTTTTTTCCCAAAATTTTATTGTTTGATTAAAATGTATGGAAAATGAATATGCAGACAATAAGAATTCAACGGAGAAGAAGATTCCATTACACTAATTATGCAAGTTTAATTTTAATTTTTTCTTACGGTGGCAGTGAGAATCAATATAACATTTCAGATTCAACGAAAGAAAATAAATTCATGCTGATTAATGATTTAAAATAAAAATACAGAAGAATCGAACTAAAAGAAAAGACACCGACGGAAGAAAAGGAGACCGCTTAAAGCTCCGAAGAGGGAAGAGTAAACGAATCGACGAACGGTGAGATCGATACACGCATCCCATTTAGCGTTAACATCGTACTTTGAAGGTACGATTCCTTTGATGTTCTGTTCGCTCATTTCTCTAAAAATTAGCTTCTTGATTCCTTTTCTCTTTTGCCACCGAGGGTTTTATTTTGCCGCCTTAGCTCCAACTAGTATGCTTTGAGTTGCCTTGGGTGTGTTTTTTTTTATATTAGGAAAGAAACGAGTGTTGGGCCTCAAGCCCATCTATAATATCATATCCTATCTACACCTTAAGTATCACTAAAACAGTAACACTACGCATTACAGGTCTAAATATTTTCTTAACAAAAAGTAAAAAAAAAAACAGTCCAAATATTATGATATAATAAAATGTTTATTTAAAAAATAACTATTATTTATTTAAGATAAAAAAATTTCCTTGAAAAATTTATCCAACAAAATTAAAATAATAAATCTAGAATAAAATTTTTTCCATTTATAATTCAAGTAAGGACTTAATTTCACCCAAGATTTCTTTAAATGACAAATTTCTTCTTATCAATTTTTAAAAACCTAAATATCTATTTATCAAATATTTTTTTCTTAATTTGTCAATATTTTTTATGAAATGATTAAAATACCCTTAACATTTTTTTACTAAAGGCCACCTAATTCTGTTTGGCCATCTTGTTGGTTGTCTTTGCCATATTAGTTAAAAACAACTGTCAACAATTTTTGAATATTTTTGGTATTCTCTAATGATAGCGATGACTAGATCGAATTAAATATTTTTTTTTACTATATAATTTAGTTTTTGATAGTCACTATTATCGATGACAATGACCACTTTTTAAAATAATTTTTAATTTAATATTTTATATATTTTAATATTTTTATGAAAATTTAAAATTTATTATATTATCATTTTAATATTTAATTATTTTATAAAATTTATCTTGTTATTATTTAAATTCTTTTTATTGAAAAATATAAAAATGTCTCTTTTTATATTAACATTTAACGGTTGACGGTTGATAGTTAAATTTAATCATTAAATTTAATCAATAAGTAGATGATTGGGTTTTTAAAATTTGATGAGTAAAAATTTATCATTTAAAAAAAAAACTTGAGTGGAATTAAGTCATTTGGCTTTTTTAAGGGATTGGTGTAATAGTTCTTTTTTTGTAAATTAAAATTCATTTTTCTTCAATGAATTTCTTTAGTTTTCAATATATATGTATATAATAAAAGAAATGATGCTATTGGGCTTATCTCTTTCAAATCCCGATCATCATGATTAAATTATTAAAGGCCGAGGCACTTATTCCTTTAAAATATAAAATAATATTTACATATAAAAATTAAAAAAAATTTAGAAATATCAAAATTTTTTAAAAAATATTTAATTTTTAAAAAATTTAAAAAAAAGTCACAACCGAAAATTTTTATTTAATTCTAAGTGTAACATTTGCCAACAATTATGGTTAGATACAGTAAATGGGGTTAAGATTAGTTATTTTTGACTGTTTTCAGTCATGTTTATTGATAAAGTCGGTCACATCTAACTACCTTCACCAAATAAGACGATCATTAATCAGGTAACTTTTTTTAATCATTTAGTCCTACTACTAGTGGTCATCGTAGTTAGCATTGACGATAGTGACTGTTTTTAGTTTTTTTATTTTTTAAAATGTTTAATATTTAAATAATATTTTATATTTTTATTATTTTTATAAAATTTATTTTATTAATTTTTTAAATTTTTATTAAAATAATTAAAATACCATTTTAATTTTTAAAAGTTTACTATTAACTGTTAAATTTAATTGTTGATTTTGATTAAAAAGTAGATATTTGAATTTTTAAAAATAATGAGCTATGATTTATTTTTAAATAAAACATTAGGTGAGAGTTAATCCTTTGGCAATTGTTAAATCACAATTTTATTCCAAACAAAACACAAAAGAGTTACATGTGTCTGATTTTATTTCTGCTTTCAATCATAGACTTTAATTGTATTTTCAAGACGATTTATTCGATTGAAAGAGTATAATCAAGATCATATGACAACAATGAAGGTGAAATTTATGTATTGAAACTGTAAATTTCTTCAGCACTTCTCTAAAACTTTAAGTTGGTTTGATGTATTCAAATTTCTTAATTATTATCCTTGCAAGTTTGACAGGAAAAATGCATATAAACCGAGTTCGTCCCTCAACATTACATTCAACACAATAATCATACAAAATATCACAAATATAAATAAAAGGACATTTTAGAAAATAATAATGTACAAATATATAAAGCATTTTAATGGAGGCAATAGCATTTTGAAAAGTTAATAATTTTCTATTCTATTCTATTCTATATAGTATAATTAATTAATTAATTCTTTGTAAAAATTTTTCATAGGTTCCAAATTACATTCAAATTTGGTTGTTGAGTTATATTTATTTTACTGTGATTTTGTGTTGGATGATGTAATTTTATTATTAAATATTGAAATTAGGATTAAAATGGTATTTTTCCATGAGCTAACTTGCTTTAGTATATGTAAAGCAAAATGAAAAGTTCAAATCAAAATAATCATTGATTTCGTGAGGGTATGAAAAAATAATTTTATAGACTTTATGATATGAACACAAACCTAAGGCTCTCACACTTGCATTTGAACTTACTTTCATCCAAATCATAAAAATGTTGGATTGAGTATGTTAATAGGTATAGATTCATCCCCTTTGCATCAAGTTTTGGAGCACCTTCACGAAGCCCCTAGCACCTCAAAATGTGATATGAATTGGAGTCCTTAATATCTCTTCAATGGTGAACAAATAGCATTCAAATGATGGTTCAAAAATCCAGCAATAAACAAGCTCCTGAACCATGCAATATCAAGCAAATTTCCCACCCAAGACTAACATTCATGCAACTCCAATCTATCATCACTTCAAGCAAACTTCAAGACCATCAAACATGAACTAAAATTAGCAAGAAAACAAACCTCAAGCATAAAGGAAATCTTCCACCAACTTGAGGGTGATCCAAGCATAAAGATTTCTTGCACACAAGCTTAAAGGAAGACTCCACCCACTTGATACAAGAATCACCAACTTGAATCTCCACCACCAACTTCCTTCTTGCAATGGAAATTGGATAAAGGATTGATACTTGGTTCCCAAGAACACCAAGTTCTAAGAACACAAGGAAGGAAAGCTAAAGCTCTCAAATTTTCATTAATTCATCAAAAGTCCTTTACAATAAGTTTGGATTGCCTTTTATAGGCATGATACAAACCATGGTTAAAGTCTAACTAACCCTAGTTAACTTAAACACCACTTAAATTAAATAAAAGAAAACACAAAAGAGACAAATTACATAAGTTCCCTAAATCTAATTACATTTAAAACTAAAGAAAGAAATACATGTTTGATCATAAGCCCTTGGTTGGCTTGGCTTGACTTCTCCTTTTGTCTTTGAATTTGTTGTGTAGCCACTTTATGATTTTGGACTCCTTGGAGGGCCATGAATGAATGTTAGAATGCATGAGCTTCATAAAGTCACATTGCTTGAATTTGATCTCATTCATCTTGCCTTTATAATATGTGTGGAAATTATTCTTAGTAGGCTCACATATGTGGTTGTTTTGGACCATGGAATTCTTTCTCTGAATTTCCTCTACTCTTGGATGTTTCCCATGATCATGAAGAAGTGTTGGTGAAGTGAAATTCATATTAAAATGCCTTCAAGCCAAAGTGGAAGCATCAAGTGATGGATTAAGCCTTAAGGGAGAGCAAGCAAGAAATGGCATACAAGCACCCCAAATTTCACTGTGGCATTTAATGCAACAAGGCAAGGCATCCTGCTTGTTGTAGGCTAGCGCCTTAGCTTATGACTCTTGGAATGAGCAAGCTTGCATGCGTTTGCAAAACGTTTACACATCCAAGTTGCATTTTTCTTGAACAACTTGTGCGTTGTGGATACTTTGTAATTAGCCTTTTTTGTACTTTTCATCAATGGATTTTCTGTCATTTTTCATGGCATGTAAGGCATATATAAATGTTATTCTCTCTCATGTAAACTTAAGCTTGATTATTGAATTTACTACAAAAAGTTGTAAAACTTTTTCTTTGAATTTCCTATTGAACTTATTGGTTCAAGGATCTTTCATTTCTGTAGGACCCGCCGCCACGAGTACTCCTGCTGCTGAATAATATTGGGAGTTTTTATTGATAATCTGAAAACTCAGGTACCCGCGACGGGAATCCTACGGAAATAAACTTCTGAACTGCTATAAATTCTGAATACATTTGCGGAAACTGAACTGAGATACATCGACTGAAATATACATTGTCTTTTTATACAATGGGCCTAATAGCCTTTTTCATATACATACTGTTTCTGTACATCTGGATACATAAAACATTTACAACATGACCACATAGGTCTAAAATATATATACATACTGAGATCGTGGTGTGGGCCCTCTCCCGTAAGCCTCGAACCACCCGCTCCTCGGAAACAGCACGAACCACCTAAAAGGATGGAAGAAGGAGGGGGATGAGTGATAAAGATCACCCAGTAAGCGCTCCTTACTTTCCTCAAAACCCAAGCAAGCACAAACAATCACAATAATCGAACATACCTCGGCCTCAGCCCTATTCATACATCTATACGCTTGTTGGAATCTGAAACTGCTTTACTGATTAACTGAATCACATTCATTTACTGATATCTTATTTATTCATGTCATGATGTGTATGTCATGTCATGTTAACTGAAATTACTGTGGATGCATGCATCCGAATACCTCTCTGTACCCGAAGGTACCTGTTGTGCTAATCAGACTTGGTGAACACAGGGATTCGGCATCCTGACCATGTAGGCTGAACAATCTAGCTACTGGCTCGAAAGCTGAATAATAACTACTGGACGATTTGACTGGTGTCAAAAGGCTGAAACTGAAATACTGCTGAACATTCTGACTGGTGTCAGAAAGCTGAGTCCCACAGATGCCCCCTCGAGTTCACCCTATACTCTTACCCATACATCGGGTTCTGAATACTAAATACTGTTTAATTCAGATCCCTTGATCCTCTCTGAAGCTACATGTAATGCCATGGAATGCATATGCAACTTTACTATCTGAATTCATGCTCATCTGATGCTTATCTGAAGCAATTTAGCCTTTATTCTGAATTCGTATGCTTAATTTCTCATTTTATTTTCTTTTTCTGAAAAACTGCAAGTGCACGAGCGTGTGGACAAGGCACACGGGCGTGCATGCCTTCACACACGGTCGTGCATGGCTAAGGCACACGGGCGTGTGCCTGGACACACGGGACCGTGCGTCGGTCGTGCGTCTGGTCGTGCAAGCTACTGAAATTTTCTAGACATTTCACTACAAGCGCGCACACGGGCGTGCCCCTCGGGACACAAGGGTGTGCGTCTAGAATTCTGGCTGTGCACACAGAGTGCACACGGGCGTGTGTTTTGGAGAACAAAGGCACACGGTCGTGCGTCTTGTTCTTCAACAAGAACACTAGCCGAAAATTGCACAAATCATCAACCAAATCTCATTCAATTGCAAAATCACTTCAAACACATGTTCCCAGCACCTCAAATAACACAAGTTGAGCAACCAATTTCACATGCATCAATCGTCAAGCATTTTACCATGGAAGCATTAGCTTTCTCTCACTACAACATGATCAATCATACATGCATGGATCAAATGGTGAAAATCCATCAACCAAATCAACATGCAATGGCATTGAAACATTCCCAGCATTCATCAACATGCAAAGGGCTCATCCATGGCATCAAAAATCACAAAGCAAGCCGGGAAACTCAAGGAAAAGGTAAGCAAACACTTACCTCGCGCCATTGCCTCTGAAAGCTAATCTTTCGAACTATTCTCAATGCTCTCTAGCTTGATCGGGAGCAACCGCTGGTTGAATTTCTTCTCTAAGGTTGAGAGGAACTGAAATGAAGAGAGAAACTTGGCTGAAAATGCAAAGTGGGTGAGAAAAATAAACTTAACTCTCGGCTCTCTTTATATACTAAGCACTTGCACGGGCGTGCATCAAAAGTGCACGGGCGTGAACAAGGGAAAATGAACTTAATTCATTTCCCATGCAATCACCTGATCGAATCCTTCCGAAAGGATTCACACGAAAGCCACACAGACTCTAGAAACTTACTAACTCACCCCTGAGCTCATCTAGACTCCCGATCTCTTTCTGGATTTTATTTCTAACCCCAAAACTCTTTTCCTAAGGGTTTTCTAACCTGGGATGCTACATTTCCTCCCCCCTTATAAAAATTCTGACCTCGAAATTATCTGAATAACTCTGGGAACCTGTTCCTGATCTCAGACTCTACCTCCCAAGTGGCTTCCTCCACTCTCTGACTGCGCCATAAGACCTTCACAAGGGAATCTGCTTGTTCTGGAGAACTTTGACCTTGTAGTCCAGATGCTGCACTAGTAACTCTTGGTAACTGAAATCATCTGCCAACTCAATCTCTGAAAACTGAAGCACATAAGAAGGATCTCCCACATACTTCCTCAGCTGAGACATATGGAAAACATTATGAATCCTGTCCATGCTAGTTGGCAATGCCAATCTGTAGGTAATTGTCCCCACTCTCTCAAGTATCTCATAGGGACCAATAAATCTAGATGCTAACTTCCCCTTTCTGTCGAATCTGAGAACTTGCCTGTATGGAGCAACTCTCAGAAACACTCTATCGCCTACTGAAAACTCAATCTCTCTACGTCTCAAATCTGCATAACTCTTCTGTCGATCCTGGGCTTGTCTCATTCTCTGTCTAATAACCTTGATCTGCTCAATCATCTCCTGAACTATCTCTGGACCCATAACTGTCTCCAGAGAATCTTTCTC
The DNA here is from genome assembly GCA_026122585.1 of Anacardium occidentale. NCBI lineage: Eukaryota > Viridiplantae > Streptophyta > Magnoliopsida > Sapindales > Anacardiaceae > Anacardium > Anacardium occidentale. Next base: position 19,438 of record JAJEJH010001005.1, read on the forward strand.
TCTAATCTCATCCCAATGAAGAGGAGATCTACACTTCCGACCATACAATGCCTCAAATGGAGCCATCTGAATAGTCGCCTGATAGCTGTTATTATAAGTAAACTCCATGAGGGGAATCAACTCTATCCAATCAGTTTGGAAGTCTATACAACATGCTCTGAGCATATCCTCCAGAATCTTATTAACTCTCTCAATCTACCCATCTGTCTGAGGATGATATGCTGAACTGAACTGTAACCTGGTCCCCAAGGCTCTCTGCAATGATCTCCAGAAAGCTGACAAAAATCTGAAGTCTCTGTCTGATACTATAGTCCTGGGAACACCATGAAGTCTGACTACCTCTCTGATATACAGTCTCCCCAACTGATATGTAGACATACCCTATCTGACTGGCAAAAAGTGAGCTAACTTGCTCAATCTGTCCACAATCACCCATATGCCATCAAATCCTCTTTAAACTCTGGGAAGACCAGAAATGAAATCCATCGAAATGTCTTCCCATTCCACTCAGGAATACTCAAAGGATGAAGTAAACCTGAGGGTCTCTAATGCTTTGCCTTAACCTGCTGACATATCAGACATCTAGAAACAAAGTCTGCTATGTCTTTCTTCATGTCTGACCACCAGAAGCTCTTCTTGAGATTTTGATACATCTTGGTGCTGCTTGGGTGTGTTGAATACACCATACTGTGTGTCTCTGAAAAAATCTTCTGCCTCAACTCTGAACTTTGTGGCACACAAACTCTATCTTTGAATCTCAAGATCCCATCTCTGAACTCAAAGTCTGGCACGACTCTCTCTAACATCCTCTGAAGCATACTCTGAGTCCACTCATCTGACATCCGACACTCTCTGATCTCATCATACAGAGAAGATCTGATCTGAAGTCTGGAGAAGCCCACAAACACAATCTCAATCTGCTCTCTGGCAATCTCATACTGCAGCTCTCTCTGAACTGAAAGACTGGATAAAGCCACTCGCCTACTCAAGGGATCTGCCACCACATTGGCTCTCCCTGGGTGATATATGATGTCACAATCATAGTCCTTCACCAACTCTAGCCATCTCCTCTGCCTCATATTGAGCTCTCTCTGGGTGAAGAAATACTTCAGACTCTTATGGTCTGAATAGATGCTGCACTTGACCCTATATAAATAGTGTCTCCAAATCTTCAGGGCAAAAACAACTGCAGCTAACTCCAAATCGTGGGTAGGATATCTCATCTCATGATCTCTCAACTGCCGAGAGGCATAGGCAATGACCCTACCACTCTGCATCAATACTGCTCCAATCCCCTGATGTAAGACACCTCAGAAGGGTATTACTGTTCACTGTTTAATAAAATAATAATAAATAAATAAAGAAAATATGGTCAATAATACCCGACCGAAATGCTTAACTGAACTAAAATATCGCAGCGGAAATACCTGTGGTACATTGTATACATACATATATACATACCCAAATAAAACTTGCATATATTAAAATATTCGCGGAAAACATATACATGTGCATACAACAAAACTGAAGTAAACTGGATCCCAAACGGCAGCCATCTCCTCCTCCCAGCTCCCTACAACTCACCTGCAACAAGAAAGGAAAGTAGGGAGTGAGTGATAAAATCACCTAGTAAGCACTTCATATCCACTGACCCTAAACCAACCCTTCTCGAAGGATTCCACAACACCCCACACAGAACAAACTCCAACTGGCAACAATTCTGACAAACACACCTTCGCTGACCGGATACTACCTCATACCCAGTCGTAAAATACGTATATGAGTATACGTAAACAACCGAGAGTGAAGAGTAATCCGAACCGGACACTCGACCCACCAAACTCTGATACGGATACTCATAACTGCACTGATCTGAACTGATGTAGAACTGATACCGATCTGAAACTGATACTGAACTGAAGCTTATGTGGCTTATCGTGTACTGTTCAATTACTGTTATTTACTGTCTTATCATTCGTTGAATGATATGCTGATGTGTCATATAACAATGACATGCTATGCAATAAGCTGAAAACATAGCTAGGCCTGGGCCTGCATACTGAAAATAGTTTCCTGAAAACGGTTCATGAAAACTATGCTGCTGGATCCTGGGATCCCATAACTAAAAATCATGCAAAAGCTTTATCTGAAAGCTATGCAGAAAACTGTGTACCCTGGGGTACCTGATATGCTGAAAACTGTGCTGCGCAGACTGATGAATACAGGGATTCGGCACCTTAGCCATGTGAGTTTCCTCTGCAAACACGTGCCACAAACTGTATGGCCCACGTGATGCCATCAGGCCTCGGCCTGGAAACTGAACTGAGCGCCTCGCGCTATAAACTCATCTGATCCTCGGACCAGGAAAACATAAACTGAAAGCTGAGTAACCCGGCACATGCCAATACATAGGGCTAGTAATGAGTATATAACTCCTGGTGACACGGGTGCTGAAACTCACAAGTGCCCCCTCGTATTCACCTCTGGAATCGGTGTTTTTCAACTGAAAACATGAATTCGGATCCTCGGATCCCTTTCTGAAACACTGGATGGCATGCCATGCTATGTATATGCATATGATGCATCATGAAGTCTTAATTGAGCTCAATTTACTGTTTACTATCCATGGATAGGGTTTACTGTGCACATTTCTCAATTAAAGCTTAATATCTCATTTTGGCCTGACGCACGGGCGTGCGTGTCGCGTGCACGGGCGTGCGTGAACTCGCACGGGACCGTGACCAAGTCGTACATATGGTCGTGCGCGATTCTGGAATTTCAAAGTATTTTCTCACATTTCACTGGGTGCACGGGCGTGCATGAACTATGCACGGTCGTGACCCCTCAAATTAGGTCACGCACGGGCACGTAAACACGGCCGTGACCATGCAGAATACGCAGCGTGCACGGGCGTGCCCCTCAGGTGCACGGGCGTGCGTCCTGCTCTGCACCTCCATGACCACTCAGAATCAACACGATTCCGGCCACAAACACAAACCAAACTCAAATCAAGCATAAATCACATGCCAAACACTTCAAATACCCATGAATACTCTTCCAGCCACTCCAAGCCTCCAGCCAAACATCCAACTCAACACAAACATATAAAAGCATACTTTCTCGCACATGAGCATAAACACATACATAAATCATCATCCCAATCGTCTCAAATTGTCATCAACACACAAAGAGAATGTCACAAGCATGCTGGGAACGACTTTCATGCCTCAAACAAGCAACCAAACCAACCAAAATCGCAAGGGAAAGAGGAAAGAAGTGCCTACCTCTTGACATGCTTTCTCTCTCAAGAAGATCACGAATCAAGCTTGCTTTGAAGATCTTGGAAGCTGCTCTCCACTTCTAGGGCGTGAATCCTCTGAAAATCGAAGGAAATTTGGGTGAAAAATGAGTTTGAAAACGGATAAACTCGACTTAAAGCGAAGACAGCTGGAAAAGTGCACATGCACGGGCGTGCATCTCCCACGCACGGTCGTGCATCCCGGGAAAATTACAAAAATGCCATTTTCCCGCGCTCGCATGCAAATCCTCTCAAACGGATCCATGCACAAGCCCTCAAACTCAAGGAAAACTCCACTTTCACCCCAAAACTCTCTCACAACCCTAGGAATCTCAGAAATCCCAAACTGAACCCAGATTAGGAAGCCGAAAAGACCAAACTAACCCTGGGATGTTACACCTGATGGGACGTATCTGTATAAATGTCAAACTCTACCCCCTCCTGAGGTAGCGCCAAAACTGGAGCACTGGTCAATCTCTGCTTAAGCTTCTGGAATCACATCTCGCACTCCTCTGTCCATACAAATGGAACCTCTTTCCTAGTCAAGGCAGTGAGAGACCTCACTAGGCTAGAGAATCCCTCAATGAATCTCTTGTAATAGTCTGCCAACCCAAGGAAGCTTCTGATCTCTTTTACTGTCTTCGGCCTTGGTCAACTCAATATAGCCTCCACTTTACTGGGATCCACTGAAATGCCATCCGCTGTCACCACATGACCTAGAAATGCTACTCTGTCAAGCCAGAACTCACACTTGGAGAACTTGGCATATAGTTGTCTGTCTCTCAACCTCTGAAGCACATATCTGAGATGCTCTTCATGCTCTGCTACACTCCTAGAATACACCAGAATGTCATCAATGAAGACCACCACGAACCGGTCCAAGTAATCATGAAACATCCGGTTCATCAGACCCATAAAGATCGCTGGGGCATTAGTCAACCCAAATGGCATAACCACGAACTCGTAATGCCCATATCTGGTCCTGAAAGCTATCTTAGGAACATCTCTGTCTGCCACTCTGACCTGATAATAACCCAATCTTAAGTCAATCTTCGAAAACACAGTTGCACCTCTCAACTGATCAAACAGGTCATTTATCCTCGACAGGGGATACTTGTTCTTCACTGTCACTCGGTTCAGATCCCTGTAGTCGATACACATCCTCATCGACCCGTCTTTCTTCTTAACAAACAGAATCGAAGCTCCCCAAGGTGAACAACTAGGTCTGATGAATCTTTTGTCTGTCAACTCCTGAAGCTGCTTCTTCAACTCCTGAAGCTCAGCTGGAGCCATCCGGTGCGGAGCCTTAGAGATTGGAGCCATACCAGAAAGAAGCTTGACACTAAACTCCAACTCTCTATCCGGAGGTAACCCTGGCAACTCATCTGAAAAGACATTTGAAAACTCTCTGACCACTGGCACCTCCTCGATACTCAGACCCATTGAACTACTGCATACCACGTTGGCTAAGTATCCAACATAACCCTGTCTCATCAATCTGCTTGTCTGAATACTAGAGATCATCAGACTGTCGACTCTGCCCTCACCAAACACAAACTAATTAGGGCCTATGTGGAATCCCACTTTCTTCCTTCCACAATCTATCTCTGCACTGTATCTCCCCAAGAAATCCATGCCCAAAATCATATCAAAATCTGCTAACTCCAGTAGAATCAGGTCAATCATCATAGATCTACCCATAATCTCCACCTCTTGATCTAGGAGGACTCTGTCACTCAACACAAATCCCTCATCTGACATCTCTACATGGATACTCTTACTGGCCACACTAGGGTCAACCCCTAATCTCTCCGCTACACTCTAGGCTACAAAGCTGTGTATGGCTCCACAGTCAATAAGTACAAATAATGGAGTATCAAAATAAAGTAACTGACCAGTCACCGCGTGGGGAATGGCCTCTGCCTGCTCCTGGCGAACAGCATACACTCTGGCTTTGCCTCCGCCAACTCCGGAAGGACCGGCAGCTCCCTCAGGTGCTACACCACTAGCTCTGGAAACATCTGCTTTACCTCTGGATAGACCTCTACGGCCTCTGAACTGGCCAACACCACCTTTGTTGGGCCCACCACTAGCTCCGCCTCTAGCTAGACATGCTGCCATCGTGTGCCCTAGCTGATGGCACCAATAGCAAACTATCTGGCCGACTAAACACTTTCCTAGATGACGCTTGCCACATTTGGGACACTGTGGCGGCTGAGGTGCAACTCTCTATCTTTGACTCTGAAAACCCCTGGCCGATCTCCGGGCTGACATCGACCTCTTACCCTTGTCTCTATCATCTATCCTCTGATCTCTCTCGGATGCTCTACTCATAGCACTCATCTTCTATAAACCCGCCTCTGATCTGAACGCTCCCCCCAAGGCATCACTGAATCTCTGGGGAGGATCTGCTCCTGTCATGACATCCTTATAGATTGCAGGGTGCAACCCATGAATGAATTTCTGAACTCGACCCATCTCTGTCCCTATCAAACTTGAGACGAATCTTGCTAATGCATTGAATCTCGTGGCATACTCCTTAACCAAACTGGACCCTGAGCCAAATCAATAAACTCCTGGGCCTTGGCATACAACACCTCTGTACTCTTGTACTCAACATCGAACAACTGTCTGAATTTAGCCCATGTCATCTGCTCCTCGTTGATGGAAGCCTTGGCTAGACCCTACCAAACCTTGGCATCACCCCTAAGATGGAACACTGCATATCTGACCTTCTCTCTCTATGAAAGAGTGAAGAGCCCCATGACACTCTCCACTGACTCTACCCATTCTTCTACCACTGCTGGATCCTTGGATCCACTGAATTTTACTGGCTGATACAGCCCTGGTAGGTGGTAAATCGGATGAAGTCTACCTGAAGAACTAGTGTCAGTTGTCTCTGTACTCATACTCTGACTAGCATTTGTATAACCAGCTGGATACTGATGCCTCTCTCTAACTGACTGAGGCTGAGATTGATACTGTGGCTGTGACTGATGCTATGACTGAGACTGTCTTCTTCGTCTCGGTATCTGACAACTCTCATACTGGGGAGGAGTAACTCTATCTGGTTCTCAAACATTACCCATTCTAGCTTGCTGGAGGCTCTCTCTGACTACATCCCCAATCATCTCTCTCAACTGCTCTGGTCTCATCGAGACATGGGAGGTATTCTGAGATCGTCGCCTATCACTAACACTCATAGGACGGGCGGGTGAACTACTATCTGTAACATCTCAGGGTTAGTTTGGTCTTTTCGGCTTCCTAATCTGGGTTCAGTTTGGGATTTCTGAGATTTCTAGGGTTGTGAGAGAGTTTTGGGGTGAAATTGTGGGTTTTGTTGAGTTTGAGGGCTTGTGCATGGATCCGTTTGGATGGATTTGCATGCGAGCGCGGGAAAATGACATTTTTGTAATTTTCCTGCCATGCACGACCGTGCATGAGAGATGCACGCCCGTGCATGTGCACTTTTCCAGCTGTCTTCGCTTTAAGTCGAGTTTATCCGTTTCCAAACTCATTTTTCACCCAAATTTCCTTCGATTTTCAGAGGATTCACGCCCTAGAAGTGGAGAGCAGCTTCCTTGATCTTCCAATCAAGTTTGATTCGTGAGCTTCTTGAGAGAGAAAGCATGTCAAGAGGTAGGCACTTCTTTCCTCTTTCCCTTGCGATTTTGGTTGGTTTGGTTGCTTGTTTGAGGCATGAAAGTCGTTCCCAGCATGCTTGTGACATTCTCTTTGTGTGTTGATGACAATTTGAGACGATTGGGATGATGATTTATGTATGTGTTTATGCTCATGTGCGAGAAAGTATGCTTTTATATGTTTGTGTTGAGTTGGATGTTTGGCTGGAGGCTTGGAGTGGCTGGAAGAGTATTCATGGGTATTTGAAGTGTTTGGCATGTGATTTATGCTTGATTTGAGTTTGGGTTGTGTTTGTGGCCGGAATCGTGTTGATTCCAAGTGGTCATGGAGGTGCAGAGCAGGACGCACGCCCGTGCACCCGAGGGGCACGCCCGTGCACGCTGCGTATTCTGCATGGTCACGGCCGTGTTTACGTGCCCGTGCGTGACCTAATTTGAGGGGTCACGACCGTGCATAGTTCATGCACGCCCGTGCACCCAGTGAAATGTGAGGAAATGCTTTGAAATTCCAGAATCGCGCACGACCATATGCACGACTTGGTCACGGTCCCGTGCGAGTTCACGCACGCCCGTGCACGTGACACGCACGCCCGTGCACGTGACACGCACGCCCGTGCGTCAGGCCAAAATGAGATATTAAGCTTTAATTGAGAAATGTGCACAGTAAACCCTATCCAATAGATAGTAAACAGTAAATTGAGCTCAATTAAGACTTCATGATGCATCATATGCATATGCATAACATGGCATGCCATTCAGAGTTTTCAGAGACGGATCTGAGGATCCGAATTCATGTTTTCAGTTGAAAAACACAGTTTTCAGAGGTGAATACGAGGGGGCACTTGTGAGTTTTAGCACCCGTGTCACCAGGAGTTATATACTCAATACTAGCCCTATGTATTGGCGTGTGCCGGGTTGCTCAGCTAGTAGTTTATGTTTTCCTGGTCCGATGATCAGATGAGTATAGCGCGAGGCGCTCAGTTCAGATATGTTTCCAGGCCCAGGCCTGATGGCATCACGTGGGCCATACAGTTTGTGGCACGTGTTTGCAGAGGAAACTCACATGGCCAAGGTGCCGAATCCCTGTATTCATCAGTCTGCGCAGCACAGTTTTCAGCATATCAGGTACCCCAGGGTACACAGTTTTCTGCATAGCTTTCAGATAAAGCTTTTGCATGATTTTCAGTTATGGGATCCCAGGATCCAACAGCTTAGTTTTCATGAACAGTTTTCAGAAAACTATTTTCAGTATGCAGGCCCAGGCCTAGCTATGTTTTCAGCTTATTGCATAGCATGTCATTGTTATATGACACATCAGCATATCATTCAACGAATGATAAGACAGTAAATAACAGTAATTGAACAGTACACGATAAGCCACGTAAGCTTCAGTTCAGTATCAGTTTCAGATCGGTATCAATTCTACATCAGTTCAGTATCAGTTCAGATCAGTGCAGTTATGAGTATCCGTAGCAGAGTTTGGTGGGTCGAGTGTCCGGTTCAGATTACTCTTCACTCTCGGTTGTTTACGTATACTCATATACGTATTTTACGACTAGGTATGAGGTAGTATCCGGTCAGCAAAGGTGTGTTTGTCAGAATTGTTGCCAGTTGGAGTTTGTTCTGTGTGGGGTGTTATGGAATCCTTCGAGAAGGGTTGGTTTAGGGTCAGTGGATATGAAGTGCTTACTGGGTGATTTTATCACTCACTCCCTACTTTCCTTTCTTTTTGCAGGTGAGTTGTGGGGAGCTGGGAGGAGGAGATGGCTGCCGTCTGGGATCCATTTTGTTCAGCTTTATTTGTATGCACATATTTATTTTCCGCGAATATTTTAGTATGAAAGTTTTAATTGGGCATGTATATATGTATTTATACATTGTGCTACTAGTCTTCCGCTGTAATATGTTAGTTCAGTTAAGCATTTCGGTCGGGTATTATTGACCATATTTTCTTTATTTATTTATTATTATTTTAATTAAGCAATGAACAGTAATACCCTTCTGAGGTGTCTTACATTTTTGGTATCAGAGCGATATCAAAGCGGAAAACTGTGTACATATATGTGAATTGCATTGTTTTCGACGTGCATATGTGTGTATGTCAGCGTATCCCAGCAGCCAGAGCTCGTCTTCCTCTCGGTGTAAGTACAGTAGTATCTGTTTTGTGCTTGTTGACCCTAATGTTCCGTGGTTTCTTCAGATAGGAGAGGTAGGAGAGGCCGTGTTCCGAGATCTTCCGAGGAAGAGGATAGTACTTCAGTTGGGCCCTCGAGTGGTAGTGGAAGTGGCAGTGGTGACAGAAGGGGACCGCAGGCCGCCCAAGGTACTTTTGGGGAAGCAGATGTCAGGCGGATCTTCAGAGAAATGATGAGGGAAAGACCTCAGCAGCCAGATATAGATGAAGTTCATCAGAGGCCGAAGAGAAGGCAGCCTGAGTTTCCGAGACAGGGTTATCCGGATCAGATGGGTGGTCAGTGGCCAGATATGGGTCAGTATCAGCAGTATCAGGGACAGAGTTCTGGGTCTGATACGATTAGCACCAGTGGTTCAGAGAGAGTTCACCCGATCTACAGTCTTTCGGGTATTCATCAAGCTCCGAAATTTGTGGGTAGTAAAGATCCGACTGTTGCCGAGGAGTGGATGGAGGCGGTCGAGAGTGTGACCGGTCTATTCGCCATGTCTGATCGAGAGAAGATCAGATATGCAATTTTTATGTTCAGAGGTGATGCGAGGTCTTGGTGGAATCTCGCGAGGACCACAGTTGATGAGGAGTCCCTTTCTTGGGAAGAGTTTCGGGCGATGTTTGAGAGTGAATTCAGGAGCCCAGGGACTGCATATGCTAGAGCTCGAGAGTTCATTGAGTTACAGCAGGGCTCAAGTTCGGTCAGAGAATATGCAACTCGGTTCCATGCTTTGGCCAGATTTGCTCCGAGTTTAGCGGGTACAGAGGCTGGCAGAGTTCAGAAATTTATCCATGGGTTGCATCCAGCTATTGCTAGAGATGTTCTGACAGGAGAGCATCCCCCGCAGAGATTCAGTGATGCTCTGGAGAGAGCGACCAGATCAGAGATGTGCCTGCAGGGGATGGGTATGTTTTCTGGGCAGTCTGAGAGAGGCAGTGATAGAGATAGAGGTAAGAGGCCTATGCAGCAGAGGAGGTCTGGTAAGAGTGCTCAGAGTCAGAGGACTGGAGGTCAGCCACCGATGTGTCAGAGGTGTGGCAGGAGGCACAGTGGAGAGTGCTTGATTGGACAGCCAGTGTGTTTCGGATGTCGTCAGCCGGGGCATAAGATATCTGAGTGTCCAGCTAGAGGTGGATCAGGCGGAGCAGGAGGAGCAGGTTCTAGTAGGCCTGGTTCAGGCAGAGATAGGGGAGGCTTCTTCAGGAGTGGAGGCGGTTCAGCTGGAGGAGCTGATCGTCGTCGTCGTGATGGTGGAGCTAGTGCACCAGGCGGAGGTGCAGGGACTTCAGGTGGAGGTGGAGGTCGAGCCAGAGTCTATGCCATGGGGCAGGAGCAGGCAGAGGCTACTCCACATGCCGTGACTGGTCAGTTGTTCTTCCTTGATACTCCCTTGTTTGTTTTGATTGATTGTGGTGCCACCCATAGTTTCATTTCGAGAGGGGTAGTTGAGAGATTAGAGTTGACCCCTAGTGTGGCAGAGAGTTGTGTGTGCATAGAGATGCCTGATGGGAGTGTGATGTATAGTGACCAGTTATTGTTTGATCAGGAGGTTGTGATCATGGGCAGATCATTGATGATAGATCTGATCATGTTAGAGTTGAGTGATTTTGACATGATCCTAGGTATGGATTTCCTGACGAGGTACGGAGCTGAGATCGATTGTCAGAAGAAAAAGGTTAGACTCCATGTAGGCTCTGATCAGTTTGTTTTCGGAGAGGGTAAAGTGGAGACCATGCTGATCTCGTGTGTTCAGGCCAGGAGGATGCTAAGTAAGGGCTGTGTTGGCTACTTAGCAAATGTCGTCAGTAGGGATATCAGTGGACCTAGTGTTGAGCAGATGGCAGTTGTCTGCGAGTTTCCCGATGTATTTCCAGAGGAGTTACCGGGGTTACCGCCAGAGAGAGAGCTTGAGTTCAGTATTGAGTTGCTCCCAGGGACAGCTCCGATTTCGAAAGCTCCTTATAGAATGGCTCCAGCAGAACTTCAGGAATTGAAGAAACAGTTGCAAGAACTGATAGAGAAGAGATTTATTCGGCCTAGTTGTTCACCGTGGGGTGCTCCTATTCTTTTTGTGAAAAAGAAAGACGGCTCCATGCGTATGTGTATTGATTACAGAGAATTGAATAAGGCCACAGTGAAGAATAAGTATCCGTTGCCGAGGATAGATGACTTGTTTGACCAGCTCAGTGGGGCGTCAGTCTTTTCGAAGATTGATCTGAGGTCAGGATACCACCAGGTCAGAGTTTCTGACAGAGATGTAGCGAAAACTGCTTTCAGGACCAGATATGGCCACTATGAGTTTGTAGTGATGCCATTTGGGTTGACGAATGCTCCAGCGATTTTCATGGATTTGATGAACCGAGTATTCCATGATTGTCTCGATAGATTCGTGGTTGTATTTATCGATGACATTCTGGTATATTCGAGGAGTGTTGAGGAGCATGTGGATCATCTCCGGTATGTGCTTCAGAGATTGAGGGATAGGCAGTTGTATGCCAAGTTCAGTAAGTGTGAATTTTGGCTGCAGAGTGTGGTATTCCTCGGGCATGTCATTTCAGCTGAGGGTTTGTCAGTTGATCCGGCTAAGATCGAGGTTGTTTTGAGTTGGCCGAGGCCGAGTACAGTTAGAGAGGTCCATAGCTTCTTGGGTTTGGCAGGCTACTACAGACGATTTATTCAGGGGTTTTCCAGTTTGGTGAGACCGCTGACAGCTTTGACCAGGAAAGAGAACCCGTTTGTTTGGTCAGATCAGTGTGAGGCCAGATTCCAAGAATTAAAGCAGAGGTTGACTAGTGCGCCAGTTTTGGCTTTGCCTCAGGAGGGGCTAGATTATGAGGTCTACACCGATGCTTCGCACCAGGGGATTGGTGCAGTGTTGATGCAAGCTGGTAGGGTGATTGCCTATGCTTCCAGGCAATTAAAGGATCATGAGATGAGGTATCCTACTCATGATTTAGAGCTTGCAGCTGTAGTGTTTGCTCTCAAGATTTGGAGGCATTATTTGTATGGGGTTAGGTGCTGCATCTTTTCAGATCATAAGAGTCTGAAGTACTTCTTCACCCAGAAAGAGTTGAACATGAGGCAGCGATGATGGTTGGAATTAGTCAAGGATTATGACTGTGAGATTCGATACCACCCGGGCAAAGCAAATGTGGTTGCAGATGCCCTGAGCAGGAGAGTTGCCTTATCGAGTTTATCTGTTCAGAGTGAGCTTCAGAGAGAGATCATCAGAGAACATATAGAGATTGTTTCAGCTGGGTTTTCGAGGCTTCAGATTGTGTCTACTTTGTCAGATGAGATCAGAGAGGCACAGAGATCAGATCAGTGGGTACAGATGATGGTACAGAGAGTGTCAGAGGGCTCAGTGCCAGATTTTGACATCAGAGATGAGATTCTGAGATTTAGGGGCCGAGTGTGTGTTCCGACAGACTCAGATTTGAGGCAGAGAATCTTGTCAGAGGCCCACAGTTCAGCGTATTCAGCGCATCCGGGCAGTACCAAGATGTACCAGGATCTAAAGAGAAACTTCTGGTGGTCAGGCATGAAAAGAGAGATAGCTGATTTTGTAGCTAGATGTCTGGTGTGTCAGTAGGTTAAGGCTGAGCATCAGAGACCATCAGGGTTGTTGCAGCTTTTGAGTGTGCCTGAGTGGAAATGGGAGAGCATTTCCATGGATTTTATATCCGGATTACCTAGGGTTCGAGAGAGGTATACTGGTATTTGGGTCATAGTGGACAGATTGAGTAAGTCTGCTCATTTCCTTCCAGTCAGAGACGGCATGTCAACTGATCAGTTGGGTCGGTTGTATGTCAGGGAGATTGTGAGATTGCACGGAGTTCCCAAGGCGATTGTGTCAGATCGTGACTCCAGATTCTTGTCAGCTTTCTGGAGGAGTTTGCAGAGAGCACTTGGGACTCGTTTGCATTTCAGTTCAGCGTATCATCCTCAGTCAGATGGTCAGACAGAGAGGGTGAACCAGATTCTGGAAGATATGCTCAGAGCGTGTTGCTTAGACTTCCAGACCAGTTGGGTTGACTTGTTGCCATTGATAGAGTTCGCGTATAATAATAGTTATCAGTCAACTATTCAGATGGCTCCGTTCGAGGCACTTTATGGCAGAAAGTGCAGATCTCCCTTGTATTGGGACGAGATTGGAGAGAGAGACTCAGTATCAACAGTAGTGGGTCCAGAGATGACTCAGCAGATGATCGAGCAGATCAGGGTAATCAGGCAGAGGATAAAACAGGCCCAGGATCGCCAAAAGAGTTATGCGAATGTGAGGCGTAAGGAGTTAGAGTTTGAGGTCGGGGATTTCGTATTCCTGAAAGTCGCTCCTTACCGTCACGTGTTAAGATTTGGCAAGAAGGGGAAGTTGGCCCCGAGGTTCATTGGACCTTATGAGATCCTGGAGAGAGTTGGCCCAGTTGCGTACAGATTAGCGTTGCCGGCCAGTATGGACAGATTCCATCATGTCTTTCATGTGTCTCAGTTGAGAAAGTACATCAGAGATCCTTCTCATGTGCTTGAGCTTCCAGAGTTGGAATTGGCAGAGGATCTGAGTTATCAGGAGATGCCTGTTCAGATCATAGACCGCAGAGTTAAAGTACTGAGAAATAAAGAGATTCCTTTGGTCAGAGTTCTGTGGAGAAATCAGAATGTGGAAGAGTCCACATGGGAAATGGAATCTGAGATCAGAGATCAGTATCCCGAGCTTT